>CAUYON010107728.1:0-16981 GCA_963573935.1 Arctocebus calabarensis
TGAATTCAATTTCTGACATTTCAGCCATCTGTTTATGCATAGGATCCTCGCTTGTGTCCACCAGATTATTCCTTGGGGGGTTGACCTAGTCTGGTTGTTCATATTTCCAGAGCTTTTCCATTGATTCCACCCCATGATTAATTTTACCCTGTTTGGCTAGATGAGTAGATAAAGACAATTTGGGCTGGGAGTTCTAGGAGTAGTGATTGACCAGTTCTTTGCTTAAAAGCTTGGATTGGCATCTGTACCTTTTCCCCTGGAGTTTTGCCACTACTTGTGAAACTGGGGACCTCCTTGGTGTGATGGGGTTAAGTGGCTCTGTCTTATTTTCAGCTGATCTTTGTCTTACCCTAGACAATCTGTTACTCTGGATTGAAATCTGAGCTGTGAAGGAATACTAGAGTTAAGTCACCACACCCCCCACAGGCAACAATTGAAAAAGCCAAATCAAACTTTCCCACTACCATACACCCAGAGTACCACTTTGGAAAGTCCTCAGGTGATTAGCCCAACCAAAGATGTCCTAATCAATTGTCCTAGCTAGCACTGATCTCAAATGGAAGAGTTAAAAAAGTCTGTGGCAACTAGATAGCAGGGATCCGCTGGAAGCTCTTGTATAATTCACTTCGATGCTCTGTGAACTCAGGAAGGCACCCCCCCAGCAAGTAAATTAGTCTGGGAAGGTTGATGCCTCCTTCTCAACCTTGCCCCTCTGTCATACCCAGTCGGTGGTAACAGTTGTGATCCAGTTTCCTCCAATGAGCTGATGCTCCAGAGGTTTGCACGTGCCTGGGTCACAGTGAGGTCTGTGGCTCCACACCCGGTCTGCTACTCCCTGTCACTGTTTGGCAGGGGGAGGTGAGGCCTGACAACCTGGGTACTTAACAGGTGCTGGGACGATTCACTCAGTTCCAGCCCTGTCCCTGATTGATGTTGCTGGTGGAACAGAACAACTTTGCAGAATTTATTTCTGTCAAGGCTATTTTCCCTGATTAGACTGGGGCTGCAAATGGGTTTTACTCTGTCTGTGAGTTCCAGCCCTTTGTTTCAGCTTTCATCCCATGAGGGCCAGGTTAAGCAAAGCAGCCCCTCCCTGCGCTCTGTTCCAGCCTGTACCGCCTCAGGCAAATCCTTCATGTGCCTTGGTTGCCCTCCATTCTGCAGGCACTGGAGAAGCCGCCCACCTCCCCTGGCTGCCCAGAAGACTGGGAGTGTCTCCTCAAAACATCCCCAGGGGTTTAGCTCTCCAGTTATTGTTCCCAGAACTGGTCTCATCTCATGCCTCAAGAGACCTTCCCATCAGCCAGGTCTCTCAGTTCACTCCCTTCTCGCCACTCCAAGCTGGAAAACCAGCACAATTTAACATCAGTCTGTGCCAGTCCACACCCCTCAAGAAAGTCTCCAAGAATCTGGACTCTGTGGGGAACAGGCCCCCAGACCTCGGGGTGAGAGTGGAGGGGAATACCAGGAACTCCAGCTTGCAGGTAGAGAGTATATACAGTTTTATGCCTGGCTGGAGAGTGCTGTGGCACCCTAGTAGGGGAAGGATGTCTGGTTTTTAGAGGGTCTTTCCCGTGGGGTAGAGTGGGAGAACATCTGAACTCTGCTTGCTTGTTTGTATGGAGGTATGGAGTATGCTGCAAACCTCTCTCAGGGGGGAGGGGACTCCCGTCCGCTTGGTGATGTGCTGTATACCTTTTTGTTTGTGTCCTTGGGGTCTCAGGTTGCCCCAGCAGGGTTGATGTGTGCTCTTTGACCTTTTCTTTTGGCTCAGACCCAAACCATCAGCTTTCTTGCTGAGTTTCTGTCCTTTAACTCTCCTTCTGGAAGGGAACCTCTTCAGAAAGCTGGCTAGAGATTGCCATCTTGGCTCCTCCTCCTAGCCACTTTTATTTTTTCTAAAGTGTTTTCTTTTTTTTTTTGAGGCAGAATCTCATTCTGTTCTCCAGGCTAAAGTACTATGAAATCAGCTTTGCTCACAGCAACCTCAAACTTTAGGGCTCAAGTAATCCTCTTGCCTCAGCCTCCCACGTAGCAGGGACTAGAGGTAATAATACCTGTCTATTTTTTTTCTATTTTTAGTAGAGGCAAGAGGATGGCTGAAACCCAGGAGTTTGAGGTTGCTATGAGCTATGACATCATGGTATTGCCCTTGCACAGGTTGGTCTCAAACTCTGGAGCTTAAGGGATCCTGTGTCTTTACCCTCCCAGAGTGCTAGGATTACAAGCATAAACCACTCTGCCTGGCCTGAACAAAAGTTTTTAATTTTAATGCATATAATTTAACAATATTTTCTTTAATGTTTTGGTGATAACTTCAAGAAATCTTTGCTTAATCTAAGGTCACAATGATATTATCTAATGTTTTCCTCTAGAGCAGTGTTTTTCAACTGTTTTTATCTTATGGCACACTTGGACCTATTGTTAAACTTCCATGCACATTTAAATTATGTTGATTAAAAAAGAAAGATTAAGAAAGAGAATATACTTTCTACACGTTGAACTTCTTTCAAAAATATTTTTTTTTGGAGGCAGAGTGTCACTCTGTCACCCTAGGTAGAGTGCCATGATGTCATAGTTCACAGCAATCTCAAACTCCTGGGTTCCATCTATCCTCTTGTCTCAGCTTCTCTAGTAGCTGGGACTCCAGGCACCCAGCACAATGTTTGGGTAGTTTTTGGCCTCCTTTATTATAATCTTTAGAAATAGTGAGGCAGAATTTCCCTCCTACTTAGGCTGGTCTCTAACTCCTGAATTCAATCTGTCCACCTCAGTCTCCCAGAATGGTAGGATAACAGGTGTGAGCCACTGTGTGCAGCTTTTTGTGGTGTTTCTTGAATCTATGACTTGATTTGTTTTAGTTCCTCTAAATTCCTTATTACTAACTTCTAAATTTATATTTATTTCTCATGTGCATATATATATTTGTTTTCCATTATTTACTATACTTTCCTTTACTTTTGGAACTCAAACTGCATGTATGTTAGAATTCTAAACAAACTTATATATCTCTTATGCTTTTTTCTTTCTTATGTATTAATAATTTTCTCTCCATGTTTTCATCTATATATTTTCTACTGACCTTTGTTCTAGTTCTCTAATTTTTATTGTGTCTCATCCACTTTTCAATTCATATGTTGAGTTCTCAGTTTCAATTATTCCTTTTATCAGCCCTAAAACTTATAACTATATATCATTTTATATATATATATAAAATTTTAAGATTGATATATATAGATATATATATAAAATTGATATGTATCTATATAAATTTATATATATCTATATAAGATTTTGATATATATCTCTCTCTATAAAATTTATATTTAGATATATATTTTGATAGATATATCTCTATATAAAATTTATATATAGATATATATTTTATAGATTTGACCTCTCTACTGAGCTGAGATCCTTTCAGGGAATCTCAATTAAATGCTTAGTGTTTTTACAAGAGCCTGTTTTCTTTGACAGGTTCTAAAATCTAATTTTTGTATCCTTAGATTCATAAAACTGCTTAAATCTCTAATTATTAATATACATACCTATTAAGTTTCATAGATGTTACTTTGTAATTTTCTCAGCCTTCTACCTAGTGTAGCTTCAGAATCTGCAAATGCCTTAAGGACAAAAAGACATACTCCTCTGTGATTTCCATTTCTCTGGGGTGTTGATTACTTCCCTTCTTCCAGTCACAGTATTATCAAACTCTAGTTTCTATCCTCCTTGTTCCCTGAGACTATCAACTTGGAAACACTGCTTTGATAGTCTCTCAATCTTAAGCTACTTACTTATTAACAAATGCTTTGAGAAGAAATGGCACAAGAGACTCTCAAGTTCACTTCAATTTGTTTTTCTCTTTTACCAAGATATTGGTGCCTCAGAGCCTTATTGCTTTGGTTGTATTCTAGTGCTTTCAAACATTTTTGGTCTTTAATTTTACTAAGCACATGTGTCTTATTGGAAAAAGTGTTGTTCTGACAAAAGCTACTTTGTTTTAGCATTTTTTGACTAATATAGAAACCTTTGAAAGACATGACTAAAAAGAATGAGAAAAAAAAAAACAACCATGCAAATGAGTGACAGATGACATAGAAATAAATAGGTTTTGATGTAAACTTAAGAACAATTTTACAACAATTTGAAAAAATATATGAATTATTTCATGCTCAGTTATAATTTAAGTTAGCAAACTTTAGAGATAAGTGAAAAGACTGAACAGACATTAAGAAACTTTTAGATATACATATTTATTCTACATAGAGATTTATAAAGTAGAAACATATATCTCTGCATTTCTAATCAACCAACTATAAATCAACTCCTGTAGAGGTAAAATCGTATTACCAGTTTAGTATTTCTCTTTCAATACCTTTTTGTTATACTTATGTAACTGTATTTAAATATTGATACTTTAGTATGTGAAAAGCTTCAGGTTTTAGAGGACAGAGCATATGTAATAACCCTCTACACTACAACAAACCTAAGAAATTATATGTGGTGTTGATGCATCATGTATATTATCTCATTATTTTCTCTTCTATATACACAAACTAACAGCAAACCTAATTATAGAAATACACATATGCACATATACATAAACATACATATTAAATAATAAATACTTTGTGTTCCTGAAGGAATGAGAAGTGTCTAAAAAACTCAGAGGGAGTACAATCAGAAGAAAGTAAAACATAAAACAAACAAACAAACAAACAAAAAAAACTCAAAAAACAGAGCAGAACACCAGAAATGCTAACAAATGTTTCAGAAGCTGAAAGAACATGAGGACAACCACAGGTTTAGCTGGGGTGTTTTATAGCTACACTAGTTTTATGAACTCTTCTATCACATCTCCTCCTAATGACCCAGAACCAATGATATTGGTGTGTTCTCCAGGCTTAAACAGTGCTCTGGAGGACTGGAGTTAAGTGTAGAAGAGCACATGCTTGCACATTTCCTTGACTGCAGTTTCTGCCTTTCTCCAGCACTAGCCACCATCCATAAGGAACATTGTTGCTTCTGCATTTTCTCCTACAAACAAAGGCTGTGGCTAACAAAATAGAAAATATCAGCAGCCAAGACGAGCTCAGAACTAATAGTCATACAACACTTGAGAAATAATTCATGAAAGAGAAATAAGATGAAAGAACTTATACGCAAGGAAAAAACTATTCATAATATAGATAATCATAGGTGTCATTAAAATTTTTAATGAGATAAGGGAGATTGCATGAGTTCATGAAACAAAAACAAATGCCACACAACAAGAACAGGTAGGAATGAAATCAGGTAACTCAGCCTATAATTGTAGCTTTGGCAAGCTGAGGTGGGTAGATTGCTTGAGCTCAGGTGTTCAAGACCAGCCTGAGCAAGAGTGAGACCCTATCTCTACTAAAAATAGAGAAACTAGCCAGGCATTGTGGTGGGTGCCTATAGTCCCAGCTACTTGTCAGGCTGAGGCAAGAGGATCAATTTAGCCCAAAAGTTTGAGGTTGCTGTGAGCTATGATGCCAGGGCACTCTACCCAGGGTATAGAACAAGACTCTGTCTCAAAAACAAACACACAAACAACAGGTGGGAATGAAAGAGAACTAGTTAGAGAACATGGGAATTAAAATAATAATTTGAGATAATAGCAATATAAAAATATTGTTATTATTTAATACAAAAATAGGTATTCTGGGAAGTGACTGGGGCTCAAAGGAGTAGCGCACCAGCCCCATATGCCGGAAGTGGTGGGTTCAAACCCAGCCCCAGCCAAAATAACTGCAAAAAAAAAAAAAGATATTCTGTTCTGGTTCAAAAATAGAACACATCATTTATATTTTCTGTAACTTTCTTTTTGTTTCTAATATTTTGTAGAATACATGTATATCAACCTCATTCTTTTAATAGTTCCATAATATTGCATAATTTGAAGGTAATATATTAAACTCAGTGGATATTCAGACATTCAATGCACATGGTAGTAAATACAATTATGTAAATAATATTCTTGCATAACATTTTTACATACTCAGACATTTTAAAATAATTTTATCATTGTAATTTAAAAAATACATTCAAAAATATATAGGATCTACACCTCCATGTATTCTTCCACCTAGCATTTAATGTGTTTGAGCAAACCCCAGACATATTTCTTCCATAAAATCTTAAAGATAAGAGTTTTAACAAACTAAAGGATGATTTAAAAAATTATAAGTCTTGCTCAAATAAGGTGAATAAAATGTTGGTGTGGGATGTGATAGAAGCAACTTACCCTCCCTGATGGGATTTGGGAAGTTTTTACTCACTGAAGCCTTCCTCTTGGATTATTCATTAGTCGCAATGAGTTTCTCAACAAGCTACATATTGATTTCAGTCAACATTTTAAGAACTGAAATCAGAGCCAATAGTAGTGATTTCCTTTTGGAATTGTGTAATGAAAGGATAAATGGAACCCCTGAGAATTCAGAGAATATTTCAGATACACACCTTTAAGCAACTTTGTGTACAAGCAGTTTTCAATCCCTGAGGAAATTAAATGTAATTTCCCAGAACAGATAATATAATTTAGGAGGATGTATTGCAAGTGGATCTATTGCCATATAAATATGATTTTCCTGCATAATGAAAATTGGTTAGATACTTTATCTACCATTGAAGTATGAATCAATAGGCAATATTTGTTACTGACTAACAAAAATATATGTATTAGAATTTGTCAATTATATCCAGGAAATTTTCAATTATTGAGCAACTAGTTGTATAAACAAAGTTTGGTGTCTTTAAGGCTATTGTGAAATATATGGTATTATTCTCTTTTTAAAGTAATGGAACTAAAGACCCAAGAGTTTATACAATTTGCTTAATATGTCCTACACAGTAATTGGCAGAACTGGAAAGTGGTCATTTGCATGCCACCCTGATTGATCTGCTACATTAGCATTCTTGTCCTTTTATAAGTTTATATCTTTCATACATCTATGTCTTAAAATATAAGGTTCATTTCTGATTCAGGTTTATGTCAATACTATGAAGTTCTTATCCATGTGTTATGTCTAGTTGGTCATAATTTGAAAGTTTCAACTCAACTCTAGTAAAACTCATGATAGACCATTGAGATAATTCACATGGGACATCAGTGATTTATTGTTATAAAGAACAAAATGTAACATTTTGGTGGACTAAGAATATAGTTTTGATTACTGTGTGTTCTACTCTCTCCAGATTGAGGTTCTTGAAGAAAAAATAAATTATTTTGAGAAATTACACTACCTTCAAATAAAGTAACTGTGAGAATGAATATGTCTGAGTTATCTTTTTCTGTTCTGGTATAACATACTTAATTCAAACCAAAGAAACATTTTTTGTAAGGCTAATCCATTCAAATCTAAATCCTAATTCATTCTTTATTGTTAGTCACTCAAATTCTTTTGTTCTTCAATTCTTGATTTCATATCTTAATAACAGTCACCAAAATTAATAATTGTTTTTTTTTGTTGCTTCAAGCAGTTCTTCGGGAGTTAAGGGGGTGTGTGTTTAGAATTCAAGTATTGGAAGGATGTTTATCCAAGATGTTTATTTTGTGAAGACGGCTACTTTCCAATTTCCACTTCTGTTCTGATACAGTCACCCCGTAATTCTCTATATGAATTATTTTAAATAGGATTTGGTCCCTCATCCCAGGAAAAGTAGCAAGCATGAAAAAAAGATAACCAGAATGAGTCCACATTTTATGGCCTAATTGGATGAACAGAGATCTCATTTTCTAAGACTGGAAACAAAAGGGCAAAAGCAGGTATAAAGGAATTGAATTCGGAGAGAATAAAAATCAATAGTTGCTTTCTGATGACTTTTCATTGCCATTATAAATGTTCTTGAGGATCAAAAGTTGCAAGCAGTGTTTATAGGAGAAAAGCCTATAAGTAAACCTTTAAATAGTTCCATTTTGTGAAGGCAAGTTTAAAGTCTTTTGTGAGTTAGAATGGAAAAAATCCTGGATAGAACTCCGTATGTGGCTTAAAACCTACTCATGTAAAAGTGATTTAGGGCAGAGCTTAGTGGAGGCAGGTCTACAAGCAGATACCTGTATATCTCAGGATTTTCCAGACTACTCCCTAAAGATGATTAACTACCTCCAAATGGTCTGTTAAAGGATCAAGCATTTAAACCTTTTATTTCCCCCCAAATCTTGTTTTGTGATTTTGTTTTTGATTATTTAGCATAAGAATAACTTTAGTAAAGTAGTTATCAGTTAATCCAGTTAAACCTTAGCCCATAAGGATAGCTATACATAATGTTAGTAAAGTTTATCTGATTTATCTGTAAGCCCATAAGTACCAGGCAGTAAGAGGCCTGGGGCCAGGTTTAAGTCATATGTTTATTGATTAAGTTATATGCCTATATAAGCTTTGGTGGAAGAAATAAAGATTGCCACTTGCCGTGAGAGTGTAAGTGGTTGTCCTTATTACTCAGACTATTTCATTGCAGGACTCATTCCTCTGCATCACTGATCATTTGGCAGACTCTTCACCTTATTCACCTATTAATGGATCTTAGAGCATTGTGAAACATCAGACAAGTTACAGGAGACATCTAAAGCGATGGAGGGGGAAGCAGGATAAACCACTAGGCAGGAATGGAAGTACCTGAGAAAGGCACTTTATAAGTAAGAAGGGGAGAGAGGAAAGAAACCTGAGACTCCACGCTGCCCCACAGATATTGCACCCTGAGCTGTGAGGGGGCTTCTGCATCACTGCAGGCCTTTGGACTGACCAGGGAGCTTCTTGGAGGCCTCAGCACTGTGCTAAAGAGGAGGCACAGCTGGTTTTTGAACCCATGTCATTGCAAATGATGCCATTCTGAGCTCTCGGATCCAGAGTGCCCTGTCTACACAGGGGTCAGCTCCACTGTGATTGCATCTACATCACTCCTGACTGGGTACTGTAATCCTCTTCTACCAGAGAATCTGAGCAGAGCAGGTGACTGCAGCCCACAACATCTGCCATTGCAATCTGGATAGGGTTGCAGCTGCCAACATCTGGGTAGCACTGCAGCTGTTGCCACTATCAGACCTGCATGAAAAGAAACTCATCTGCTGTGTTGACTAGCACCTCTGAGGCTTTATTCTGTGTTATGCTGCACCCTTCATGTCATGCACCAGCTGCAGGCCCCCATGTCACTGTGGCCACATGTACTCTTCTGTGATCCCTCTTGCCACGTATCACCTTGACATTGCATCCCCCCTCAGTGAAGAGGCCTATACCATATGGCCTCACAGCCACTAGATGTGGGTGAAATGAATGCCCACAACCCTGAAACCCATGGCCACTGTCTAAACAGCCTCATGTAGCTGCCAATATGACCACCACAGGAAGATCCAGGCAGAGCAAACTCCCACACCACCTGCCTCTTAGAGAGGGATACTCCTATACCCTCCTATCCCCTCTCACCCCTGAACTTCCAGCAGCAGCCTGAAGACCAACCCAGCACTCTGAATATCCCCCCAATCCCAAAACCAGCTTGGACAGTCACAACCACAGAAGAACCAGATGACCAATTAGAATAGGCACGTTACAGGCTGTTAGTGTATATGCACTTCTCCTGCCTGATAAATCTTCTGGAGCAGGATTCAAGAATGCCATCTAGGGAGCTCTTCCTCTTTTCACTGTGCAGGAGGGTTTCCAGCAGAGGATAACAGGTCTATCACAGGCTATTAGTTTTAAACTGAAAGAAAAGGTTCCAGATGAGAAGGAAGCAGCATAAGAACAATGGCAATATGAAAAACAAAAAACCCTCCTTTGACACCTGTAAAGGATCACAAAAGATCCCCAGAAATGGGCTTAAACCAAAAGGAAACTTATAAAGTATAATACATGAAATTTAGAACATGGATCATGAGTTAATTAGAAAAAAATATATAGTGTAGGCATAAAACAGACTGTTAAACATGAAGGAAACAAGAATCAATTATTATAGTTGACCACCCCCCTACATTGACCACCTTAAGTTGACCTAATTTTCATAGACCAGAAATGCACCACATGTACTTATTTTATTGTTTTTGAGACAGAGTCTCAAGCTGTCACCCTGGGTAGAGTGCTGTCATAGCTCACAGCAACCTCAAACTCTGGGGCTTAAGTGATTCTCTTACCTTAGCCTCCCAAGTAGCTGGGATTACAGGCACTCACCACAATGCCCAGCTATTTTTTGGTTGTAGTTGCCATTGTTGTTTGGCAGGCCCAGGTTGGATTCAAACCTGCCAGCTCTGGCGTATGTGGTTGACTCCTTGGCTGCTAAACTACAGGTGCTGAGCTCACCACATGTACTTAATGGAAATTTCTTATGTTGATTACCTCCATACATTGACCAGTTTGTTACAGTGTGCATATATATATATATACACACACACACACATACATGAATACATACACACATAGTAAATTGCTAAAAAACAGACATAAAGAGAAACTTTTGAATCAGCCAGAGATAAAAATTTCATATTCAAAAAAGAATAACTGATGACCTCATAAAAAACAGAATACAGGCTCAGTGCCTGTGGCTCAAGCAGCTAAGGTGTCAGCCACATACACCTGAGGTGGTGGGTTCGAATCCAGCCTGGGCCTGCCAAACAACAATGATGGCTGTAACCAAAACTATATAGCCAGGCATTGTGGCAGGCGCCTGTAATCACAGTTACTTGGGAGGCAGAGGCAGGAGAATCACTTGAGTTCAGAAATTGAAGGTTGCTGTGAGCTGTGATGCCAAGGCACTCTACCCAGGGTGACAGCTTGAGGCTCTTTCTCAAAACAAACAAACAAACAAACAAAAAACAGAATACAAAAGACAACAAAATAGTTTAAAATTTCAAAAAGAGAAGAAGAAAAAGGTGTAGGACAATGATTACAATGACGAACAAAATCACAAATAAAAAACATATAAAGAAGTTTTTCACATATGAAAATGATGAGAAAATTCATCACCAGTAAAATCCATAGTACAGAAGTATTAAAGTAGATTTTTCATGCTAAACAGAAATTATACTAGGTGGAAACTTGAGCATACATTAAGAGAAAGAATGATAGAAATGATAAAATATAGGTAAATATGAAAGGTTAATTTTTCTTTCCATAATACCTTTAAAAGACAATAGACTTTTAGAAGTGAGTGCATAAAATATATACAATGGGATTTACAATGGAAACACAAATTTGTATATTTGGTTTAACAAGCGTCTTATGATCAAATAAAAATAAAGATATCTTTAGATATCTAACATTAAAAAACATTTCCAATTATATGCTTACAAAAAGCATCTGCAGTCAGGGCTTTTAGTGAGCCTATGACCAGAATAGTAAATATTGTACATTTGTCTCATCAGCAGATATAACATTTTCTAAGATATATCATATGTTAAGACACAAGACAGATCATAACAAATTAAAAAACATAGAAATCATACCAGGTATCTTCTCAAACCATAGTGGAATGCTAGAAATCAATATACATATATACATACCTATAGGGTGGCCATAAAGTTTGTGTACAATTAAAATAGTTTCAATATCTATCTATCTACCTATCTATACACATACACACATACTAGAAATAATTCCAAGAGTATCTCTCAAAATTTTACAAAAACATGGAAAGTAACAACAGGTTGCTGTATGAACCTTGAGTCAATGATGAAATCTACATGGAAATCAAAAGATTTTTTTTTTAACTGAATGACAAAAGCAACACATGCTACCAAAATCTCTGTGATACAGTGAAAGCAATCTTATGAGGGAAGTTCATAGTACTAAACAGCTACATCAAAAAGATGGAAAGATACAGAGGGTGGAGCAAGATGGTGGACCAGAAGGGAAAAGAGAGAACCCAGCCATACTTGGTATGGGGAACTTACCCAGAGTCATAGCTCAGGGAGCACAACAAGAAGGTGGTGCATAAAGCATATGACCTAAAACAGTGGACATCTGATGAACTAGGCAAGGGAGTGGATCACATGGGATCAGCTAGAACCCCATAGGGCAGGGGTTCTCAACCTGTATGTCATGATCCGTTTTAGCAGTGAAAATACATTGTGGCATTAGGAAGGATGAAAACCACTGCCATAGAGGTTTGGGATGGGCGGAAGCCTTTCTGGAGTTTTTGGTTGTTACAAGAAGCTACGCATTGCATGGGAAGCTTGGAAAATTGGATGGACTTGAACAGTATACAACAACCAGATTTGAATGCTGGTCGGAGTGGATTTGGCATAGGTTTGGTGGCTGATGAGGTAGCCATACTGAGAAAGTCTCAGCAGCCAAGGGGAAGACTGAGGGAAGGTTGTTAAAAGGGCTTAGCAGGGGCCTAAAGCACATCCATCTTAATTCCACCTGCCATGATCAGAACTCCACTCATGGGACAGGCTGAGGGACTCCTGCACCACAAGGAAACTGGATTCAGTGGGCACTATGAGACCTGCCCCTGAAGGAGTCTTGTGGCCTTTAAGATTGCATCCTGGCAGGATCTGAATGCCGTGGAAACAATTAGGCAAACCCCAAAGGCAACTAAGTTAGGAATAAGGACCATAGATATTGCTGGCTGTGCACTCCATTTCCTAAAATAACCACAGTGCCACCTGGTCTTCTGGTGACATATTGCAACATATTATTATCAAGAGCAAGGACTTCTGTTTGGCCAAGAGGAAGAGTTTGGCTTTTCAGGCTGAGGCCATTTCAAGTCTTAAGTTCTAAGACAAGATAATTTGAAGAAAAGGAGTCAGTGAGAATGAAAAAAGAGGACAAGAAAGTAAACAAGAAGAAAGAACACATAAGGAGGTACCAACAGAAAACTTCAGGCAACATGAAAAACCAAAACAGAGGCACTCCTCCAAGGGACTGTAAGGCAGCTATTGCAGATGACTCCACCTATAAAGGATTAATGGAATTGACAGAAAGGGAATTTAAAATGTGAATGATAAAGATGATAAAAGGAATGGATGAAAAAATGAAAAGACAGAACCAAAAGTCAGATGAGAGATAGGTAGAATATAGAAAGAATATGGCAGAATTTAAGGAAATGAAGGAGACACTCACAAAATATAAAGATGCAGTAGAAAGTATCAAAAATAGGTTACACTATGGAGAAGAATCTCAGAGAAGGAGGATAAAGTTTTTGAGTTAGCCCAGGTAGTTAAAGAGGCAGAAAAGAGAGAGAAAGAACAGGCACTTAGAGAATGAGAGTCCATGAAGCATTCAAGCCTATGAATGATAGGGATTCCTGAAGAAGAAGATTGTCTCAAAGGAATGGAAGCCCTACTGGAAACTATCATAAATGAAAACTTCCCAAGTTTTGCCAAAGAGCCCAACATATTCTATTCAGATGGATGTCAAACCATGGGTCATCTCAATTCAAACAGCTTCTCCAAGACACATTTAAGGAATCTGTGCAGTGAAGATAAAAGAAAAAATTCTGCAAGAAGCCAGGAGTAAGAACTAACTGACCTATAGAGTCAGAGCCATTTGAATGACAGCAGACTTTTCAACTGAAAACTTCCAAGCCAGAAGAGCATAGTCATCCACCATCAACATTCTTAAACAAAACAATTTTCAACCCAGAATTCTGTGTCCTGCTAAACTAGGCTTCAAAATTGTTGGAGAAATCAAATCTTTTGTGGAAATACAAGCACTGAGGAAATTCACCACAACAAGACCAGCTGTATAGGAAACGTGTAGACCTATTCTCAACACTGACCATCACATTGGACCACAAGCAAAGTAAACATTTAGAAGCTAAAGGTCAAAACTTAGCTTCCACAATGATGCAAAAGATGGAATACACAATGAACTTTCACCAAATAAGAATAATATAACCCTCTGGGTGCAGTGGCTTATTCCTGAAATCATATCACACTGGGAGGCAAAGGCAGGTGGATTGCCTGAGCTCATGGGTTCAAGACTAGCCTAAGCAAGAGTGAGCTATCTCTGAAAATAGCTGGGCATTATGGCAGGCACCTGTAGTCCCAGCTACTTGGGAGGCTGAGGCAAGAGAATCACTTTAGTCCCAAAGTTTGAGATTACTATGAGCTGTGACACCACAGCACTCTTCTGAGGGCAACAAAATGAATGAGACTCTGTCTCAAAATTAAAAAAAAAGAAAGAAAGAAAAGATGAACATAACTCCACACATATTGATTCTCTCAATAAATGTCAATAGACTGAATTAACCGCTGAAGTGGAACAGGTCAGCTGATTGGAAAAAAAAGCACAAACCACCCACATGCTGTCTCTAGGATACACACTTAGCCTTGAAGGACAAATCAAAACTCAGGGTTAAGGAATGGAAAACAGTATTTCAAGCAAATGGAAATCAGAAGAAAGGAGAGGTTGCAATCTTATTTTCAGATAAAAATGGATTTAAAGCAACTAAAGTTAAGAAAGGCAAAGATGGACACTTTACACTGGTCAAAGGAACAATACAACAGGAAGACATTCAATTTTAAATATTTATGCACCCAAATTAGATGCTTCCAGATTCTTGAAACAGAAATTAGTCTGAGCAATATGGTATCTTGTAACACCATAGTAGTTGGGGACTTTAATACCCCTCTGACAGAACTGGACAGATCCTCTAAGACAAACCAAACAAAGATACGAAGGACCTAAGTGTGAACCTAGACTAGATGAGATTAATAGACATATACAGAAAACACCATTCTAAAGATAAAGAGTAAACATGATCCTTTTCATCCTATGGTACATACTACATAATAGACCAAATTCTAGGATTCAAATCAAACTTCAGTAAGATGTAAAAAATAGCATTTATACCTTGTATCTTCTCAGAGCACAAGGCAATAAAGGTGCAACTCAACTACAACAAAACACAAAGACTTGGAAATTAAACAACCTTATTGTGAATGATAGTTGGGTTAAGGAAGAGATAAAAGAGGAAATTGTTAAATTCCTCAAACATAACAACAATGAATACACAAGTTGCCACAACCTGTGGGATATAGCAAAAGCAGTCTTACCAGGGAAATTTATTGCTTTAGATGCTTGCATTGGAAAAATAGACAGAGAACACATCAACAAAATCAGGAACCATTTTATGGAATTGGAAAAAGAACAATGTGATCCCTAATCCAGCAGAAGAAAAAAAATAGCCAAAATTAAATCAGAGATTAATGATACTGAAAACAAAAGAATCATTGAGAATAGTAATGAACAAGATTTGTTTTTTTAAAAAATAAATAAAATTGATAAATCTTTGACCAGAAAAACTGGAAACAGTAAAGTAAAATCTCTAATGAACTCAATGATAAGGGATAAAGGGGAAATAACAACAGATACTGTAGGGATATAAGAGATCATCTCTGACTACTATAAGAAACTTTGTGCCCAGAAATTTGACAGTGTGGAGGAAAAGGATCAATGCCTGGAATAACACCTCCTCCTTAGACTTAATCAAGAAGAAATAGATCTCTTTAAAAGATCAATTTCAAGAATTGAGATGGCAGAAGCAACAAAAATTCTACCAACAAAACAATGCCCTGGCCTAGATGGCATCACATCAGAATTTTATGAAACCTTCAAAGAAGAGCTTATACCCATACTGCAGAAATTATTCCAAAAAACTGAGAAAGAAGGAACATTTTACCACACATTCTATGAAGCAAACATCACCCTAATAACAAAATCTGGAAAAGACGAGTGGTGCCTATGGCTCAAAGGAGTAGGGCACCAGCCCCATATACCAGAGGCGGTGGGTTCAAACCCAGCCCTGTCCAAAAACTGCAAAAAAACTAACAACAATAACAACAACAAAAAATCAGGAAAGACTCAACTGAAAAGGAAAACTTCAGACCAATTTCACTAATGAATACATCCATCTGAATGGAATATGTATCAACAAAAACCCAGCCAATAGATTATAGCTGTACATTTTTAAAAAAGCATTCACCATGATAAAGTAGGATTCATCCCAGGGATTCCAGGCTGGTTTAACATACACAAGTGTATAAAGATAATTCACCATATCAACAGAAGCAGAAACAAAGACCACGTGATCCTCTCAGTAGATTCAGAAAAAGCATTCAGTAAAATTCAGCATTCTTTCCTTGGCGCCTGTGGCTCAATGGGCTAAGGTAACAGCCACATACACCTGAGCTGGCGGGTTCAAATCCAGCCCAGGCCCACCAAACAACAATGATGGCTACAAACCAAAAAAAAAAAAAAAAAAATGGCCAGGCATTGTGGCGGGGCCTGTAGTCCCAGCTACTTGGGAAGAGGAGGCAAGACTCACTTGAGCCCAGGAATTGGAGGTTGCTGTGAGGAAATAAAGGGCATCTAAATAGGTTCAGAGGAGGTCAAACTTTCTCTTGTTGCCAATTATAAGATCTTATACTTAGAGAACCACACAGACTCAACAGCAAGACTCCTGGAAGTGTTAAAAAAATACAGCAATGTCTCAGGATATAAAATTAATGTCTCAAAATCAGTAGCCTTTGTATATGCCAATAACAGCCAAGATGAGAAATTAATCAAGGACACAATTCCTTCACAGTAGCTTTAAAAAAAATTGAAATACCCAGGATTATACATAATGAAAGAGGCAAAGGTCCTCTGCAAAGAAAATTACAAAACCGTAAGAAAAGAAATAGCAGAAGATATTAGCAAATGGAAGAACACATGATACTTATGGCTGCAAAGAATCAACATTGTGAAATGTCTATACTACCCTGCCCTAAGCAATCTACTGATTCAATGCAATTCTTATTAAAATATCTTACCATACTTTAAAGATTTGGAAAGAAAATTTCTTTGTTTTGTACAGAACCAAAAGAAACCCTGTATACTCAAGGCAATTCTTTTTTTTTTTTTTAATAATTTTATTGAATCATAATTATGTACATTGGTGCAATCACAGGGCACGATTCATATACATTCAGAAATATTTTGATCATACTGTTACAGATATCCTTCATGGCATTTCCTTGATCACT
>CAUYON010107729.1:0-20335 GCA_963573935.1 Arctocebus calabarensis
TCAAAAAGTTGGTTTTTTGAAAAGGCCAGTAAAATAGATAAACCTTTGGCTAACCTAACTAGGAAAAAAAGAGTAAAATCTCTGATTTCATCAATCAGAAATGGTAAAGACAAAATAACAACAGACCCTTCAGAAATTAAAAAATACTTTAATGAATATTACAAGAAACTGTACTCTCAGAAATATGAAAATCTGAAGGAAATTGATCAATACTTGGAAGCACGCCACCTACCAAGACTTAGCCAGAACAAAGTGGAAATGTTGAACAGGCCTATATCAAGTTCTGAAATAGCATCAACAGTACAAAATCTGCCTAAAAAGAAAAGCCCGGGACCAGATGGCTTCACGTCAGAATTCTACCAAACCTTTAAAGAGGAACTAGTACCTATATTACTAAACCTCTTCCAAAATATAAAAAAAGTAGGAATACTACCCAATACATTCTATGAAGCAAACATCACTTGATCCCTAAAACAGGGAAAGACCCAACAAGAAAGGAAAATTATAGATCAATATCACTAATGAATATTGATGCAAAAATATTCAACAAGATCCTAACAAACAGAATCGAACAATACATCAAACAAATTATACACCATGACCAAGTGGGCTTTATCCCAGGGTCTCAAGGCTGGTTCAATATAAATCTAGAAATGTAAGTCAGCACGTAAACAAATTAAAAAATAAAGACCATATGATTCTCTCAGTTGATGCAGAAAAAGCTTTTGATAATATCCAGCATTCCCTCATGATCAGAACACTTAAGAAAATTGGTATAGAAGGGACATTTCTTAAACTAATAGAGGCCATCTACAGCAAACTGACAGCCAATATTGTATTGAATGGAGTTAAATTGAAATAATTTCCACTTAGATCAGGAACCAGGCAAGGTACCTACTATCTCCACTGTTCTTTAACATTGTAATGGAAGTTTTAGCCATTGCAATTAGG
Organism: Arctocebus calabarensis; assembly: GCA_963573935.1. Lineage (NCBI taxonomy): Eukaryota > Metazoa > Chordata > Mammalia > Primates > Lorisidae > Arctocebus > Arctocebus calabarensis. The sequence goes on from CAUYON010107729.1 coordinate 952, forward strand.
GAAGAAAAGGTGATCAAGGGTATCCACATAGGGTCAGAAGAGATTAAACTTTCACTCTTTGCGGATGATATGATTGTATATCTGGAAAACACCAGGGATTCTACTACAAAACTTTTACAAGTGATCAAGGAATACAGCAGCATCTCAGGCTACAAAATCAACACCCATAAATCTGTAGTCTTTACATATGTATCAACAATAGCCAAGCTGAAAAATCAGTCAAGGACTCTATACCTTTCAAAGTAGAGCCAAAGAAGATGAAATATTTGGGAGCTTACCTAACAAAGGATGTGAAAGATCTTTATAAAGAGAACTATGAAACTTTTAGAAAAGAAATAGCTGAAAATGTTAACAAATGGAAAAACATACCATGCTCATGGCTAGGAAGAATCAATATTGTCAAAATGTCTATACTACTCAAAGCAATATATACTTTTAATGATATTCCTATCAAATTCCTATATTCCACTGACATATTTTAAAGATCTTGAAAAAATAATACTTCATTTTATATGGAATCAGAAAAAAACCTCGACTAGCCAAGACATTACTCAGAAATAAAAACAGAGCAGGAGGAATCACGCTACTACACCTGCGACTGTACTATAAATCGATAGTGATCAAAACATCAAAGTACTGGCACAAAAACAGAGAGGTAGATGTTTGGAACAGAATAGAGAACCAAGAGATGAACCCAGCTACTTACTGCTATTTAATCTTTGACAAGCCAATTAAAAAACATTCAGTGGCGAAAAGACTCCCTATTTAACAAATGGTGCTGGGTGAACTGGCTAGCAACCTATAGAAGACTGAAACTGGACCCACATCTTTCACCATTAACTAAGATAAATTTTCACTGGATTGAAGACTTAAACTTAAGATATGAAACTATAAAAATTCTAGAAGAAAGTGCAGGGAAAACTCCTGAAGGAATCGGCTTGGGTGAATATTTTATGAGGAGGACTCCCCAGACAATTGAAGCAGTATCAAAAGTACACTACTGGGATCTGATCAAACTAAAAAGTTTCTGCACAGCCAAGAACATAGTAAGTATAGCAAGCAGACCGCCCTCTAATGGGAGAAAATATTTGCAGGTTATACCTCCGACAAAGGTTTAATAATCAGAATCCACAGAGAACTGAAACGTATTAGCAAGAAAAGAACAAGTGATCCCATCTCAGGTTGGGCAAAGGACTTGAAGAGAAACTTCTCTAATGAAGACTGGCACGCTACCTACAGACACATGAAAAAATGCTCACCATCCTTAATCATCAGAGAAATGCAAATCAAAACTACTTTGAGATATCACCTACCTCCAGTAAGATTAGCCCACATAACAAAATCCCAAAACCAGAGATGTTGGTGTTGAAGTGGAGAAAAGGGAACACTTCTACTTTGTTGATGGGAATGCACACTAATACTTTCCTTTTGGAAGGATGTTTGGAGAATACTTAGAGATCTAAAAATAGTCCTGCCATTTGACCCTATAATTCCTTTACTTGGCATATACCCTGAAGACCAAAAATCACATTATAACAAAGACATCTGTACCAGAATGTTCATTGCAGCCCAATTCATAATTGCTAAGTCATGGAAGAAGCCCACATGCCCATCGACCCATGAATGGATTAATAAATTGTGGTACATGGAATACTATTCAGCCTTAAAGAAAGATGGAGACTTTACCTCTTTCATGTTTACATGGATGGAGCTGGAACATATTCTTCTTAACAAAGTATCTCAAGAATGGAAGAAAAAATATCCAATGTACTCAGCCCTACTATGAAGCTAATTTTTAGCTTTCATATGAAGGCTATAACCCAATTATAGCATAAGAATATGGGGAAAGTGGTGAGGGAGGGGAGGGGAGGGGAGATGGGTGGAGGGAGGGTAAATGGTGGGGCCACACCTATGGTGCATCTTAGACGGGTTCAGACAAAACTTACTAAATGCAGAATACAAATGTCTTCACACAATAACTAAGAAAGTGACATGATGGCTATGTCAAATAGTTTGATGAAAACGTTTCAGATTGTATATGAAACCAGCACATTGTGTACCCCTTGATTGCACTAATGTACTCAGCTATGATTAAATAAAAAAATATATATATATATATATCTTTCTTTCAATATTTTCTGTATTTTCAAGTCAAAAAGAAAAGAAAAAAGAAAAGTCACTGGGAGCCAGATCAGGTGACTAGAGAGGGTGTTCCAATATAGGTTATTTGTTTTCTGGCTAAAAACTCCCTGGTGCATTGTCATGATGCAAGAGCCACACCTTTTTTATGCCAAGGTTTTCAGTTATGATTTTCCTAACTGTTCCTCCTTTGATGTTTACTCGGTCTGCTATGCTTCCCACAGTTAACCAATGATGTTGACACACAAATCAGCTAATTATTGGCTGCCCTGACCTCTCTGCATCAATGATGCTTTCTCTCCCCTCAGGAAAATGTTTAATTCATTTGTACACTGTCATTTTCTTCATGGCATTATTTTCATAAACTTTGACTGGCATGTCTCTGACTTCACTTCTACTCTTGCCAAGTTTAACAAGAAATATAATATTTGTTCATTGCTCTAATTCACGCTCTGATGTTCTTGTGATGTCACACAAAGACATACAACAAAAATAATGAATGCCACTCAAGACACTGACTCATGTCAACACAAAGGTGACTGTGAGACACTGGCACAGAGGCAAGTTCACAAACTTAATTGTCTGACCTCATACATCTGTAAAGATTTTGTAAGTCAGTTCAATTCTGTTGAACAAACATGTATTTAGTATCTAGTCTATGCTAGGGATCACCAAGGTAAATAAGACACTTCAATTACACCAAAATTTCAAATGAATAATGGCCTTAGAATGAAACAAGCTCTCTGATTGCAACAACCCCCTGGAATCTATGTGAGCCTAGGAAAGGAGACTCAGCATAGCCTGGTGAAGATAGTCATTTTGGGGGGTGGGTAGGGTGGTATGGACTGTGTCTTTGGACCCAATCTTAAGAGATAAGTAGGAGGAGTTAACCAGGTAAAGAGATAGAGGTGAAGGTTGACCTTAATAGGTAAGCTTTATCTGTTTTGCAAATGAGCACAGCTTCCCTGACAGGCAATGGAATAAGTTTTGCAAACTCACAATGCAAATGGAAGTGCTTAGGATATGAATCAGGGCTGCCTGACTCTGAAGTCTGTGACCTTTCCACTGCATCTATCATTTTCTTCCAGGAAGCATCTATCCTTGTTGGAATGAGGGTTGAGTGGTTTGGAATTCTTGGTAACTTACTATGAGTGCATGTGAGAAGGTATCTTCCCAGGTCAACAGCAATGTGGACTGCAGAAGGATGCAGCCGATCACTTTGGTCTAACAGATCCTACACCCTCAAAATCATTAGGTTTGTAATGTGAAGTAGTTCCCATTCACAGTTAAACCATAGTTGACCACCTCCCTACATTGACTACCTCATTAAGTTTACCTAATTTTCATAGATTTATATGTATACGTACCACATATACATATAAATACAGTAGGCCTTATTCCCTATGTTGACCATCTCTGTGTGTTGAGCAGTTTGTTCAAGTCCCTTGGGTGGGCAATTTACAGGAATTCTACTGTATACGTACTCCCATCCAGTAAAGTCTGGTGAAAGCCCTGTCTCATCCATGGAGCTATCCACTCTGGCTCTGAATTATCCTAACAAATTATGTTTTTACTCATATTTGACAAAGGTGTTTACCAAAGGGGCCTTAATTCATTCAGTTCCTTGCTAGTTTCTCAGCAGCAGCTCCCTTAGTGGTCATTTGCCAAGCCCTGCCCACCCTGGTCATCTCTCCAGCCATCCCTTTGCTACACTGATGCCTTGGTGGTCACTACCCTATCTGCTGAAGGTACAATCCCACTCTCTTTTCATCACAATGATCAGATGCCTGACTGTGTCTCATCCTGTAGGTTTCAGCTTTAATGTCACATAAGCCTTTCTGGATCACTTGGTCTAAACTTTCCATGAGCCCCAGTGAGGTCTATCACTAGTCCACATACTTTATGTCCTCTTAGCTATAACCTGCAGCTAATTTTCAGATTTATTTTTGTGTTTGCTTATTAGCTTTCTGTATCTGAGCACCTGAAGCCATGGACTTTACTATTTCTACTATTTCTTTGGGGCCAAGGACAGATTCCAGCATACACTAAGTCTTTAATACATTTTGGTTGAATGAAAGAATAAAACCATGAAGATTACGACCTTGGGTTGGTTGGGGTTAAATGTCTTTTTTTTTGGGGGGGGGGGTTAAATGTCTTATCTGATTTTTCCTAAACGATGAACTTCTTGACAACAGAGATTGTTTTGTATTACTAACAACATGCCATTAAAGTGTAGTGGAGCCAGATTTGTGATGAAAGACTAATAATGTTATAGTTTATACATTTCCCTTTGAAACATCCTATTTTTTAAATTTTTTATTTGTCAATAAAACAGACACTCTTATTCCAATTATTCTCTCCACAAACTGCTGTTTTATGGGTCCGCATCCCTGTCTTTGGAACAGTTGACAACTATTTATAGCAGCAATTTATGCTTTACATATCGCTTCAAATGCCATTGGTGACTTCTAATCTGTTTTCAAGTTTGTTTTTGTGATATAGGTATATTACTTATCCTAGCACTCAGGTGAGAAAACCGACCTTCACTGAGTTTAATCCACTTCTCAGGCAGAGACAGAAATGTGATTGCAGCTCTTCTTATTCCTTCCTATAGCCCTAAACCCATGGGGCTCAGGGAGCAACAGGAAGGAAAAGAATCTTTGCCCTCAGGGTACTGACAGTCACAAACCAGCTTCTATGTGTTATAAGCTAAGCAGGGCACTTGGCACAGAGTGCAAATCCAGTAGATATTTAATGAATGACTGGAAAAGAATTGGTAAAAAATAACAGAACACTGAATTGTCTCTATGATACTATAAATCTCCGATGATATAAGGAGAAAGAATCAGCCATTAAAGGGCTTCAATAAAGAACAAAAGGTGATATGACAGTTCTAGAGGCCTTGATGGAGGTCATTCTGAGGTCAAAAGAGAACACCCCTATTAGGTGGAATCATGCGCATATGTGTCATTGAATCTTAGAAACGTTGTTCTGAATATTCTGACAATTTCTTCTCTGTCTTTTTGCTGGATTTGGGAAATTTAATTTGGCTAGAATAAGGAGAAAGGTGAGAAACAAATGCCATGGTCTTCACTTATTGTATGTTTTTGGTAGATCACTCTAGCGTTCTTTGTCCCTCTCTGCCCTTTAGAGATAAAAGTGCCTCTTTATCTTGCGTCAGTTTGAAAAGGGATAAGACAGTAAAAAGAGGCAGAGAACAAGAATATGTATGTTGTGAAGAAGAAACAAAACAATGGGGCATGCTATTTTCAAAGCTAGCAGGCCGTTCTGGACAGTGCACACAAATTCCATTTCAAGGAGGAGCTAGGCCATCTTCTGTTCATTTAATTATCAGATGAGTATCTTTAGAATGGATTATAGGCATTTGAACTGAATTATGAGAATGGCTTGCCACAGAAATCAGGAAAAATATAGAGCTATATCCGTTACATATTGCAAAAGGTAAGTTGTACTGTTAAAAGAGCTCATTTGCAATCAATGTTTACTTCATATTTATTTTAGAATTTAGAGAATCCAGTGAAAGATGTATATTTCTATTCTCTGATAAGGTTTAGGAAAACTTTATCAAACAAACCAGTACAGACCGTGCCTCCTTGCAAGACCTGGGGAAGGAGGAGCTGGCTGGGCTCCCTTAGGTCAGTTAATTCATCACCCAGTGGAAGTAGCAAATACTCATTCCATCTGATTTTATTCACAAGATGCAAGACATCATATAAAAACCCTTTTAACATATATTATTGAAAATCTCTATTATAGTCTGCCAACTTAGCGAATTTGATTAAATCTCCATGACAGAAAATAAGGCATTGTAACATATGCACCCTCCTTGCAAAGGTCCTATTATAGTGTGGGCACGCTAGCCTTATTATGTTAAAAATGAATGGTCCTGGGAAAATAATTTACTGAGAGATGAACTTAGAAGAACTAAAAGCATTTAGTATTGAGCAAATTACCAAGTGAAATTGCTTTGCTCTGAAACTTTGGGCTTATTGTCAGAGATGTTTAGTCTGCTCAAAATGTTTGATCTAGGAGAATGCCTGTGTTTGGAGAGAAATTCAATTTCCACGGTGGGGGCTGGAGAGTCTCTATGAGGGTACTTGCCTCAGACAGGGGCTGTGTCTGGGCTGCAGAGGACAGAGGGTCTAGGAACATCTCTGCAGAGCTCCAGCTCTCACTTCTGGTTTCACATGAGCACAGTGATACCTCTGCCCATTGCTTCCCATTTGATCTGGCTAGGAGTGGGAAATGTATGCATCAGAGCAAACTGACTCATGCCAAGCACCCTCAGTGTGTACAGGGATGTAGGGCATTTAATGTACCTTCAGCACCATGCCTGGCATGGGCCAGGAGAAACTGGTAAGTTCAGGAACAGCTGTGGGCACAGACCAAGCTGTTGGAGGATTAGTTCTAGTGGGTGCATGTTTTCAAAGGATTTAACTCTTGCAGAAGGAGCATTAGTCCTTGGTGGCAAAGAAATAGGGAGACTCACAGAGTTCCCTACTAAGACTGGAGGACTGAGAAGTCATCTGGGGCTTAGATCTAGGGCCAACTTCAAATGTTTTTAGATGGGGAAATAGATGCCTAGAGAGGTAGGACCAAAAGTAAAAGGGGAGCCCTAGGGCCTCCTGACATCACAACCAAGTCTCCTACCCTGCTCTGAACTCTCCTGGCCTTAACAAAGAGGGTTGTTTCCCCAGAACTCTGTGTTGCTTCTCTATTTTCAACTTCCAGGAGGCAGCCAGACAAGGTGTTGTCAGGTCCAGTTTACAAATGAGATAACAGAGTCTTGTTCAAGTCACCAAGTAGAAGAGTGATGTCTTCATCTAAAATCTCTTGATTTTATATGTTGGAACTCATACAAATTGTCTGAATATAAGTGCTCATAACAACATGGATCAGCTTAATTGATATGAATTTCAGGTAACCTGCAGCACCCCCTACATATAAAATGGGCGAAATGAAGCTGCCTCTAAAATGAGCATGCCAAGTTTTATTGGGTGTTGTAGTACAAGGTGACATTGAAAAGGTCAAACCAAGGACCAGAGGGCCTTGACTAACAGGAAAACTGGGCCTGTAGGTGCCACTGTACATGCTCAGATGCATCCTTGTGTGTTTTGGAGGAATCATCTGACAGAGACTGAATAAGGTATAACCGGTAGAATTGATTTACCAATAATCATACACCTTGAGAGAGACCTAGAAAGGTTTAATGGAGCACACAGAAAAGCATTAGAAGCTTCCCATTTCATTGTGGATCATTTAAAGTCCAAGAAACTGTTGAATTCAAATGGCCTTGCAATTTGATCTAGCAATGGAAAAACCCACACCTTGCCTACATGTCCACCACAATGGGGTGTGGAAGCAGCACTCAGAGGCTTTTCCCCACGTCTCTAGGGCTGAAGTGGGTGCTGTCACACTTTGGAGTTCTCAGTAGCACCTGGTCTTTTCCCATGCCATAGCACAAGTGACACTTGACTGTGTCATCTTGTCCATCTCTCAGATGAACCTTGGGGCATGTCTTGCACTGGACTCATGGTTCTCTCACTCTGGGGCCTAGACCCATGGCCTGGCACACAGGGCAGAGATGCAGCCTCCAGACATGTTTGTTGAGGGAAGGAAGGGAAAACAGGATGCGTTACCATTTTTGTCTCGGTAAATATTGACAGACTCACTCTCTCTTCTTGCAGTCTGGTGACACTGTGTCTGCTGTCACTGTATAAATGTGTGTGAGGCTGGCAAAGGTTCACTTGCTGCTATTGTGTATAATGTGTGTGTATTTCCCTCTTTAGCTGTATAAAAAGCAAGCGTCTCCATAAATCTCCATACTGATCATATGCAAGAAAAAAAATCTTAACTCCTGTCCAAATTCTGAAGGAAGTGTATATAAGGAATCATGGTGTGGAAGGAGCTGGAGACATGAGGCAGACTAACCCCTGCTTTTCACAGATGAAGAAGGGAAAACCAGATAAGCACAGGGGCTCCTGGAGCTCCTACGGCTAATTAGAAACTGAGGTTTTACTACAACCCCAGTATCCTTTATCCCAGACTATTATTCACCCTCTAGGAGCTCTCATTTTAATTGATTTAATTTGTCACTGAGATGTCATACTTAGGATGGGACCAAAAACTGAAACTAGCTATGTCCACAGCAAGGAAGAATAATTAGCAAATTCACATGTTGTGCTGATTTCTATCCTCTAATCTCAGGGCAATTTATTGCTTTAAGTCAAGCCATAAGGCAGAAGAAAAATAAGGATATGTAAGAACATCTCCTGAATCTAAAAGATGGTATTTGTATCTTTTCTTCTGGGCACTCTAGGCTGAAGGACAAACTCAAGAGTTCAATAACTATCTTCCCTGTCTCATTTTCCTTTTCCTTCTCCCTCGTTGACACATAGTGAGGATGCAATATGCTATAAAATATGTCTCTTTCAGATGTCTTATGTTATTAACCATAAAATCATATTGTCCCACTAGGTTGTGAACTGAATTATATCCCACCAAAAGAAATGTTCATATCCTGGTACCATATTCACAGGTACCAGGGTTCAAACCCTGGGTGACCTCCTTTATAAAATGGGTCTTTCAGTTGTAATTGAGAATCTCAAAATAAAATCATTTTGGATTCAAAGTGAGCTCCAAACCGAATGACAATTGCCCTTATAAGAGAAAGGGGAGGGAAATTTGAGACAAAGACACAGAGGGGAAGCTCATGAGATGATGAAGACAGAGATTGGAGTAAGGTGTTTACAAACTAAGAAATGCCAAAGATTGTCAGAATCCCCCAGAAGGTTGGAAGACAGTTAATGTAGGCATGGTTGACCTCTTCTAAGGGCTATGAGGGAGAATCTTTCTATGTTTTTGTGTGCATTTCTGTCTCTGTGCTTGAATTTCCAGTTTTATAATGGCACAATCATATTGAATTAAGGTCTACCCTAATAACCTCATTTCAACTTGATCATCTATAAAAGTCCCATTTTCAAACAAGATCGCATTCACAGTTATGAGGGTCAGGACTTTAACATCTTTTGGAAGGACACAATTTAACCCATATTACAGCTGAATTGAAACAGAATATTCCCTAGAGCATTCAGAAGGAACCAACCTTGGTGACAACTTGATTTCAGGAATTCTGGCTTCAGAATTGTGGAAGAAGCATTCTGTGTTTCAAGCTACTCAGCTTATGGAAATTTGTTTAAAGCCATGCTGGGAAACTAATACCCACCTTAACAAGGCTATGCTCTATTATTTTTTGCTCCTGTCCCTCTTCTTCATTTGCTGTGTAATTATTGCTTCTTTATACGCCACCGTTCAGTCTATGAGTTGATTTCATTTCATTTTAATATGTTATGCAGACATGTACACTCCATGTTGTTACATAATGGTTACTCATGGAATTGAGGAGGTAAAACTTCTTAGCAAAATGGTAGCTTCAATAAGAGATGCATAACTAGAAACAGAATTATCCTTCTCTGTCAAGGTTCTGCCATTTCTATGCAGCCTCTCCATGATGCTGCTGTTCTGGGCAGGCACCTCTGTGGTTCTGAATTTCTTCTGGTAGTTGTAAAGTGGCTGCAAAGAAGCATGCATTGGATCCTCACACACCACATTCAAAGTCAGGAACATGGGTTGACACTGACATGTGGGTTCTACTCAGTTGCTTTCTTTCTCATGAAATAAGACATAGTTTTTCCTAAATTTTCCAGTGGGTCTCCCCATATATCTCAGTGGTGAGAACTTGGTTTCATGGCCACTCCTGGATGCCAGACTTGGAAAGAGGATGCCTGACTTACTATATCTCTGCTCTTGGGCTCCAGGCAAGAGAAAGAGAGTACAACCAATAACAGCTGCCAGATTCCCACCTTGCCATCCAGGGATGTGGCTGTCTATGCATGCATCTAGTCATCTGGTTGCCTTGGTCTAGATCAGTGATCCTCAAAATGTAGTGTGCATCAAATGCACCCAAAGGCTTTCTTAACAAGCAGATGTCTGGACTCCATCCTCAAGAAGGCCCTGAGGCTGCTTGTTCTCAAGCAGCACTGGCTGGTCAAGCATATTTGCTGATGTCATTGGCATCACTGCTTCTCAACAAATGTAAGAAAACAAGGACTAGTCTTACTCTTTTAATATTACCACTACTATTTATAATAATAGTGTTAAACGAGGGAAGAGAAAGGGCCATTTCTGTTCATCTTTTAGTTAGCAGCAGCAGCAGCACACCATCGCCTGCAGTTGAGAGACACTGGCTTAGAAGTTTGGAGAACTGGCCCTAGTGCTTGTTCTGCCAAGACGTGGCTGAGTGGCCTTCAGGAAGCACTGCCCTGACAGAGGTACAGGATTTTACGTGTGAAGGGGAAGCACCAAACTGTATTTATTATTACTTCCTTTTGGGCTTTCACTCCTATGATTCATTGTTTTGTTCATGTAAGCAAAACTCACTCTTTCCCTTAACAGGTATTTTTTTGAGCTGTACCCAGGGTCACATCCTGTGCTGGGAGCACCCAGTTTCTCTGTAAATAGGACTTTTAATTCTTCACTTTGCAGATGTAGGAATCAAGGCTAAATGATCAGTCTAGGTGTGCTCCATGGCAGAAAAATTATTGAATAGTGTCATGCAGACAATGAACACTCCTTTTGCCTTGAAAACAGATTAGATCACCCTTCAACTTGATGTACCTTGAAGGACCTGAATGGAAAGACTCAGTGTTCCTGAACTCAGGTGCAAGAAAAAACATGCTTCCTCTGCTCAGAGAATATGTTTGTTGTCTTTTGCAAATCAAAGTATGAATTGTACAATGGACTTGGCTTTCAGCTTTAGTATTTTAAGAGAGAGAGAGAGGGAAAGAAAAGTGGAGAAAGAAAGGATCTGACTCATTGCTGGCCAGTAATTGCTTCCCAAGTGGACATTAAGTAATTTTAGCTCTTTGCATATCAGTCAGGTCTAATTTCCTATCCAAAGAAAAGGAAACAGCTTTTTTCCACTGGATCTTTAGCCGTCTTGCAGCTCCAGGTAGGCAGGTATCCTGAGCAAGAGAAAAGAAGGTTGGCTTGCTGTAGAGTCCCAGTCCAGTGCCTTATGCCAATTCTCTACATTCCAGAAGAATTAAATAATTATGGGGGTGGAGGCACCACTGTCACAAACAATTTTGAATGCATTCTGCACTAGAAAGTAGAGGTCTCTTAATGACATCAGATTAGTGTGCCAGAGGCTAAAGCCAAGCCCAAGCTGCTGGCCAGTGACTATGGGTACACAATAACAACTGGCAGATTAGGGGGGCTGTTCTGTGGGGGCACTTGTTGGCCCTTTGTTTAAGGTTGGAAAGGAAGCTGCTTGTAATCCTAATGTTTCTGTTGATCCAAGGATCATCCTTTCTTCTACTCCCCCTCTCACTCTCTTTCATCAGGGTTTTGCATGCTTCCACTTAACCAGGCATTAATGAGATTCGTTTCATGAGCCATGTTGCAGAAGCAGAAGGAGAGACACAGCTTGTAGACAGCCTGAGATCTGAATTCTCTTGGATCAGGATTTGGGGATAAAGCAGTGCCCCACAGCATGGCCCGATGGCCAATTCACTCATGTTGTATCTGCTACATTCTAGGGCCCCAAAGGACTCAAACCGTCCAGCGTTCTTTTAGCTCTTCCTGCTGATACGAGTTTTGTCTTCTCATGTCAGGTGCACAGCTTGGATATTTCTTAACTTTTGAGTAGAAAACCCTATCAACACTAGCGTAATTTTCGATCTAATTGTTGTCTGGTTTGCATTCACTCGTGGATCACCTTTAAAAGATTTTCCTTTTTTTCCTTTTTCCGTTGTTCCAATTATTTGATCATCTCATAATATTTTCTTGAGTTGTCAAGATTGTAGCTTTGAATAGGACCAGGATATGAAAACATAGTTAAGAGAGTATGTGAGGTTTCTGAACCATTAACTTAATAATTACTACGACTATTATGGTCTCTACTGTTGGTACTGCTACCTTTAATGCTGGTATTACTGTTACTACTGTTATTACTAGTATAGTATAGTTATGACTATTGCTTCAATTATTACTACTATTTCTCCTATTTCTTCTGTGGATGCTGCTATTACTACTACTTGTACTAACATTTTTGCTGCTATGACTACCATACCTGAGTGGTAAGTAGTTGATACCCACAGCTTCATCCACCATAGCAATCCATTTGACAGGTAAGGTTTAGATCAGTTAAATAACTAAAAGTTCAAGCTAATTACTGGTGAAATGGGGATCTTAACTTTGTTATATTTGATACCAAAAGTAGCATTAATGATGTTGTGATATTGTAGTTTGAAGAAATAGTAAATACTAATAGGATCTAGTTCAGGCCTATACATCTCCCAGAAACTTAATCGTCATTTCGGTCATTTATGTATGAATTACTGAAAACACATTTATAAAGCTGAGTCCTATGCCAGGCTCTGGGCTAGAGCTACAGAAGTGACAAGGACTTGAGGTGCTCAGTCCAGGGGGTTAGAGAGAAAGTTGCCATGGACTGAGTATTTTTATCTACCTCAAGTTCATGTGTTGAAGCCCCAGTGTGATGACATTAGGAGGAGATTAGGCTTAGATTAAGTCATGAGAATGAAGTCCTCATGATGGGATTTGTGCCTTCAGAAGAAGAAACACAAAGACAGCTAACTCACTTTCCACCACGTAGGACCACAAGAAGAAGACAACAAACCAAGAAGCAGGTCTTCATCAGAAACCAAATCAACCAGCACCTTCATCCTGGATTTCCAAGGCTCCAGAATTGTGGGAAACAATTTCTGTTTCTAAGCCATCCAGTCTGATATTCTGTCATGGCAGCTCAAGCTAATTAAGACACTTGACCAAAGTTGGGGCAGGTGCTGCCCCAGGGACCATTGAAGGTGATGCGGAAGAGAAGACAAAGCACCTGGGCTCATGTGTTCCCAGGTGGCTTTTCGGTAAGTGAGATGTGTGATGAAGAAAAAAGAGAAAGCATTGGTGAGGTGGGCTAGAGGGTAAGGAATTCCAGGAGGGCCAGTAGGAGCCAACATGAAGATTAACTGAGGCAGATAGAGCTTTGGAAGCTCTTCTGGAACTAAGGTTAGAGTAAAGGGGGTTAAGGGGGTTCCAAAAACCAGACTCTACCAAAAGGTGTGCACCTGGCCTTTAATCAGTGGAGCTGGGCTGCTGGAACATCACTGAGTTTCCTATACATAAGACCCCTCCTTCCTCTCTGTTCCCTTCTGAACTATATGCCATAGTAACCTGGATATGGAACACGGCCAGTGTTTAGCATCTTTCATTCCTATTTTTCTCATAAAGCTCCTTGGTTTAACCTCTCGTATTTACCCTTTCTTCCTGGGATAAATGTGTCTTCCACATACCGTTTCCTCAGAAATGGTGTTCAGAAAAAGTGAGATCGATCCTCCATCTACCCTCACCCTGAAGCCAGGGACCAATTGATGCCAGGAGCCTGAATAGAACAGAGGATGAACCAGGTTAGAGGAAGCCTTAATTGGCTTTTACTCTCATTCCTCATTCTTACTTTGTTTTTCAATATGAGAAACGGAGGTGATGCTAATCTACCCCGAGTATATCATAGAATGCCATGCAGGAGGGTGAATGCTGAAACATTATTTTTTTGTTGCTGTTATTTGATATTGATTCCCTTGGACACACAGACAGATACTTTGTAAGCAGTAAACTCGTCTCCTTGTCATCTTGGCCACTCCCATATTTAGCCTTCCTGTTGGTTTAACCTTCCCTTGGTGGTGACAGAGCTTGTTCTCTTTTTGGTGACACAGGTTGCTATTTTCCTGAAATCCACCAAGCTGCGTACTTTTTCAGGTTTCAGAGTTTTTGTGTGTCTCAAAGCAGTGATAATGGCTCTTCTTTGGCAAAGGTCATTGAGTTTTGTACTTTAGAGGTAGCTGGATTTATCCTCTACTCTTAAACATGTTATTTCAACTTGAAGCTTAGGGTCACCTGATCCTACTCTGATTGCTGCCTGGAAAGAGGAAGGATCAAGCACAGCAGGAGTTCAAGGTGTGTTGGCAAAGGAGCCAGCCTGGAAGCAGGTCTGGACTGGAGCAGCATGTGAAGGGCAGGCTAGAGGTTGCTGGTCCCTGTTCCTCTGGCCTCCTTCATTTCATTCCTCAGCTCTCAGAGCAGACACAAAAGCCTGTGGATCCTCCAGATAACTTGTGCTATATTCCTTTTTGACAATTTCTCCAAATTCCTCCTTCTCCATTTTTGGCCAAGAGCACCACATAGCAAGACTGGAGGAGGAATTAACAGAGGTGAAAAAACAAGTATGTGATGAGGGGAAGATTTAGTGTGGCCACTTCTTTCCCACCTCAAATTCTGTGGTCCTTTTTTATTTTTATTTTTTTTTTTGGTTGGGGGGAGGGAAGAAAGGTGATGTGCTAGTCACCTGCTTTGTGTTTTTAGAGTTTTCAGGTATTTTATTTATTATCCAGTGTTTGCACGGCGAGAACTCCTATAGATGTCAGGGGGAGTTTATAATTTTAGTGTTACATATATTAACAAACCAAACAACCCACAAAGCAGAGTGAAGCAGGTGTATCCTGGGGTGTGCACCAATGTTCTATCACAGAATAAAGCAGTCACTCCTGGAAGTGACTTACTGCGGCCCTTCACAGGGATAGTCTTGTCACCTACTGGCACAGGTGTCCCCTCGAACCTGGGGTCCTGGAAAGGAAGAGACTATTTGATCTCACTCATAATTCATATGCCACTGCCTAGCACCACCCAGGGCTGGGACACATTTCTGCTTGTCCTTTATTTGGGCGTCAATCAATACCGTGACTACCCCCATTGTGAAATTCTGTCTTCACTGAACTCCCCACACCACCCTCTCCCAGTGTTCCTCCTGCCCTGTGAGGGCATCTCTTCAATCTTCAGACGTGGAGAGCCCTCGGGAAACTGCTTCTGGGTCCTCTTCTTTTCTCTCTCTCTATTCTCTCTCCAGGATTTCTCATTATTTTTTCATGGCTTTAAATAATATATACCACGTATAAGCTGACAACTCCCCTACAAAGATTATCAGCCCAGACTTTTGACATCTCCATTTGGGTATATAATGGGAAGCCCCAAAATAACATGTTTAAATAAAGCCCTTCCACCCTGACATAGCTTCCCTCCAGTTGTCCCTGGATAGGTAAATCTCTCACTCCTCTGCTCCCTGATGTGGCAGTGCCAGAAACCCAGGTGTCCCCTTGACTGTTTCCTTTGTCTCAGTGAGCCACTCTGACCCAATTTGTCCGCATCTCTGATGATTCCAGGTCCACCCTTACTTCTCCTCTAACCCCAGCCCCCAAATCCATTGCCATGACAGCAGCTGCTAGTCCAAGACACAATTACCTCCTGCCAGGCTTCTGGTCTCCATGGTCACTCCCTCACTGGCCTGTCCATTCTCCTTAGAAAGCAAAGATGGGCCCCAAATCTACAAAGCATTAAAAACACAACAATAGCACTCCACTGGCTTCCCACTACACTAAAAATAAAGCCCAAAGCCTTCACTCCAGAGCACAGGGACCCACAGGATGTAAGAATCAGCCTCCACTAAGTACCTCTCAAGTTCATGCAATGCTATTCATCCCTTTGTTTCCCAAAACTCCAGCCCACCAGGCTGTTTCTCACCTTGGTGACTCGTCCACGCTGCATCTCTCATCCTGCTGGTTGCCTCTTCACAGCACCTCTCAGATGTCTTTTTAATCGAGGAGCCTACCGAGGAGGCCTCCCTTCCATCACTGCGTTCTGTCTTCCTGTTTACTTCCTCCACAGGACTCCCTACTACTCACATCATATGAGAATCCTGAGCCCGCTAGCAAGCCAGTTTCTGGAGGGTGGAGGCCTGTGCCATGGCTGTTCCTTGTCACCATATAAATGGTGCACAACTCAGTCTCTGCAACAGAGTAGACCCCAAATAAATACTTGATAACCAAATAAGCAAATCTCCAAAGATGTTTTCTCCAAGGATATGCTTACAGGTTGCCTGGCACAATGGTAACATCCCATGTGGGCATTATATGTCCCTCCAAACTAAGTAAAAATTACATTTGCTCATCTCAGATCCTTTTCTTAGAGAAATATTTTTAGGAAGAAGAAAGAAATACTTTTATTCTCTATTGAAATGCCATGGGTGTTAAACAAACCTACTTAGCCACCTCACATTAATCACTCTTATGAATTACTTATTTTTAATTAAGTACTTGATTATTAAATGATAAAATCTATTCACTGCATGGCTCCTATGTTCCTCTCTGCTTTGACTCTTCTGGGTCTGGCCAGGTAAAAAGGCTTTGTATCATGGATATTGTTAATTCCCGTGTTAGGAATTTATTCTACTGATCGACCTTGCTCAGATTCTACCCTGCACTTTATAAGCCCTCAAGGGGTCCCATGTACAGTGAGTAGACTCTATTGAGGAGTCCAGCAGCAAAGAAGCCTGTTTGTGCTTAAAATTTTATAAACTCACTTTGGCATGCAACACTTCCTTGTGGATGTGTAGCATCTTGCTTTGCAAAGTGTGGGCAAGACCCAGGGTCATGAACATTAGGACTCCCACTGCAATGCACACATCAGACAGCAGTGGGACGCTACCCCATCTGAGCTTCCCAAGAAACCTTTGTGGTCAGTGCCATCATCCCTACATTAGAGATGAGAAAACTGAAGTCCAGGAAAGAGAGAGGACTTGGTCAATTTCTCATGTATGGTGAGCAGCAAATGCAAGATAAGAAAAATTCACATTACTGCCTTCCAGCCCATCCATCATAACAGGATGGAAGAATATCAGATGAGAATGAAACAGCAGAGAAATATTGATTTCTCAGATTGCAAAGTAAAAATTTCATCATGAATCAGAGCAAGAAATAGACAATGTCCATATTAAAGAGGTCTGGGAAAGGAGGAAAAGCGACAAAGGAAATGTAGATGAGAAGTCTATTAAGTCTTCTGGATGAAAGAGAGTATGTTTGGAATTTTACCTTCTGGTCTGGCCCTGCAGGGTTGCCAGGGGTCAGCTAAATCCCCCTCCATACAGCCTGACCAGCACGTTTACGGTCAAGGCTACACTTGCCCATCCAGGTGTAGTGGTGGTTCAGGTTTCCCACTCCTCCCTAATCAGGTCCTATGACATCTTTTGATGATTGTTCTCAAATTGACCTCACTTTATTAAGTGAGTCCTAACATTAAAATCCCTACAAATTCTCCCAGTTTCATTGTGGCATCTCTTTTCTGATGAAACTTTAACATTTATTTTCTATGTTTATACTGATATGCAATTGAAATAGGAAATCAGCATGCCTCATTTGTGTTCACTTAAACATGTAATAAATGGAGAAGTTCTATGTTGTTTTTCTGCAGGATGCTTTTTTCACAAAACATTTTATTTTTTGATATGTGGTAGGGCTGACACCACTTACGTAGTTTGCTTCTTTGAGAGTTTTTCCATCCTGTGAGGTATCATATTCTGTTAAACTAGTCCCATGTTGATAAATATAGGTTATCTCCAATCCCTTATTCTTGCAAGCCATGATGCACTGAACACCTTACGTGGTTCTGCTTGCACCTGTGCTGGTGTTGTTTTAGGGGCAGGTTCACAATGGCTATTGTCAGGTAGCTGATGCATGCATGGCTCTCCCGGATAAAGCCAAGCTATGCTCTGGGTTGTCTATAACACTCTATTACTCCTATCAGTGGTGGGTACATTCTTCAACACTTGGAATTATCAAACTGTTTAATCTTTGCCAATCTGACATATGATAAATAGCATTTTATTCATATTTAATCTGCATTTCCTGATAATTAAGGAAGCTGAGCATCTTTTCATAAATTTATGGGTCACTTGAATTTCCTCTTCTACTCATAACCTTCCCTTATTCTCCTATGCATGGTTTGACTTCTCAACATTAATTTGCAGCTATGCTTTATATATTTTGAATCATGATACTGCTTTATATGCTGTGAATGTTTTCTTTTCTAGTGTTAATTATATCTATATTTTGTTTGTTCTCTGAGTTTTTGGTATGAGATTTTCTTTTTAGGATTTCTATCCAGCTACATTTGTCATGTTTTTTTCTTTAAGATTATTGTTTTAGTCTGCTGTGCATTTGTTTAAGAAAGCCCTCTTAATTCCAAAGTCATAAAGCATTTTCTTATATTACTTTCTAATATTTTTAAGCATATTTTTAAATAATCGGGTATTTATTTCTTCTTGGATTTATTTTTCTCTCTTATAGGAAGCAAAGTACTAATTAGATTGCACTTTTTCTTTATTATAAATAGCTCTTTATTCAAAGCCACACATTAAACATTCATTGTTTCCCTTACTGTGTTAATTAAGGGCGTAGCGCTCACAGTTAACAATCCTCGCCCCTCTCTGATATACAGTCCATTGTCGACCACCGTTCAAGACCACTTTCCCAGACAGCTCTTCTTCACCCAAAGCCACAGAGATCTGGCTCATTCCATGTCAAATGTCCACCATCTCAGAGTTCTTACTTCTAATCATGCAGGGTAAAGAAAATGTCAATAACCACTCAGGTAGGACATTTGAGGGACCAGGTATGGAAATGTGTCATATGTCACTTCCATCTCCATTCCATTGGCTCATTCCTAGACACAAAGAAAGATGGGGAATGTAGCTTCCATATGTATTCAGTAGAAAAATGAAATGATTCTGTGGACAATTGGCAGTGTCTCTGACCCTCAGGTCAGTCACCCATCCTCTCTCATACAGTAAGTCCCTCACATGCAGGTGTCTGCTTCTGTGCTCAGTATTATGGTCCAGTGATCTGTCCATCATTTATCAGATAATACTCTGCCATTTCAATTTCTATCACATTTAATATATCTAGACATCTAGTAGAGAAAATTCCCTCACTAAAAAAAATTTTGAGCTTATTTTATCTATTTTGCACATTTACTCATCCATGTGGAATTTTAAATCAATTTGCCACAGATCTTGAAGAATGGTACTGGGCTTTTGATTAAATTGCCTTAATAAAGTGTTAATTTATAAATCAAACAGATCAAATTAATATCTTTTTTTTTTAAATAATTTTATTGAATCATAATTATGTACATTGGTGCAATCACAGGGCACGATTCATATACATTCAGAAATATTTTGATCATACTGTTACAGATATCCTTCATGGCATTTCCTTGACCACTATATAAAGACATTAATACTCTACCTTTAATAAGTTTC
>CAUYON010107730.1:0-45174 GCA_963573935.1 Arctocebus calabarensis
AAAAACATTCAGTGGGTTCCACTTCCATCCAGGTTAATACAAAGGCTTTAAAATCTCACATTATTCTTAGTAAAGCATCTCAAGAATGGAGAAGCATGAATCCCATGTACTCAAGTTTGATATGAGGAAAATTAATGACAAATATTCACACGGTGGGGGTGAGGGAAGGGGAGAGCAGAGAGAGAAAGAATGAGGGAAGGGTGGGGAAAGGAAGAACAGAGAGAGGGAAGGAGCCAGGGGGGTGGGGTCTTGGTGTATGCCACACCTTTTGGGGGCAAAACACGATTGTAAGAGGGACTTTACCCAACAAATGCAACCAGTGTAACATGGTTTCTTGTACCCTCAATGAATCCCCAACAATAAAAATAAATAAATAAATAAAAATGTGACACCAAAAAAAAAAAAAAATTCAGTGGGGAAAGGATTTCCTATTTAACAAATGTTGCTGGATGAACTGGCTGGTGACCTATAGAAGACTGAAACTGGACCCACACCTTTCACCATTAACTAAGATAGACTCTCACTGGATTAAAGATTTGAACTTAAGACATGAAACTATAAAAATACTAGAAGAAAGTGCAGGGAAAACTCTTGAAGGAATCGGCCTGGGTGAATTTTTTATGAGGAGGACTCCCTAGGCAACTGAAGCAGTATCAAAAATACACTACTGGGGCCTGATCAAACTAAAAAGCTTCTGCACTGCTAAGAACACAGTAACTGTAGCAGGCAGACACCCTTCAGAATGGGAGAAAATATTTGCAGGTAATGCCTCCAACAAAGGTTTAATAACCAGAATACACAGATAACTCAAACATATTAGCAGGAAAAGAACAAGTGATCCCATCCCAGGGTGGGAAAAGGACTTGAAAAAAACCTTCTCTAAAGAAGACAGACAGACAGCTTACAGACACATGAAAAAATGCTCACCATCCTTAATCATCAGAGATACGCAAATTAAACTTCTTTTAGATATCACCTAACTCCAGTAAGATTAGCCCACATAACAAAATCCCAAAACCAGGGATGCTGGCGTGGATGTGGAGAAAAGGGAACACTTCTACATTGCTGGTGGGAATGCAATCTAATACATTCCTTTTGGAAGGATGTTTGGAGAATACTTAGAGATCTAAAAATAGACCTGCCATTCCATCCTATAATTCCTTTACTAGGTATATATCCAGAAGACCAAAAATCACGTCATAATAAAGATATGTGTACCAGAATGTTTATTGCAGCCTAATTCATAATTGCTAAGTCATGGAAGAAGCCCAAGTGCCCATTGACCCACAAATGGATTAATAAATTGTGGTACATGTATACCATGAAATACTATGCAGCCTTAAGGAAAGATGGAGACTACCTTTTTCATGTTTACATGGATGGAGCTGGAACATATTCTTCTTAGCAAAGTATCTCAAGAATGGAAGAAAGGCTCGGCGCCTGTGGCTCAAGTGGCTAGGGCGCCAGCCACGTACACCTGAGCTGGCGGGTTCGAATCCAGCCCTGGCCCACCAAACAACAATGATGGCTACAACCAAAAAATAGCAGGGCATTGTGGTGGGCGACTGTAGTCCCAGCTACCTGGGAGGCGGAGGCAAGAAACTCGCTTGAGCCCAGGAATTGGAGGTTGCTGTGAACTGTGATGCCACAGCACTCTATCCAGGGTAACAGCTTGAGGCTCTTGTCTCAAAAAAAAAAAAAAAAGAATGGAAGAAAAAGTATCCAATGTACTCAGCCCTACTATGAAGCTAATTTATAGCTTTCATATGAAGGCTAAAGCCCAATTATAGCATAAGAATATGAGAAAAAGGGCAAGGGAGGGGCGGGGTTGGGGGAGGATGGGTGGAGGGCAATTGGTGGGATCACAGCTACAGTGTATCTTAGAAGGGTACAGGTGAAACTTACTAAGTGTAGAATACCAATGTCTATATATAGTGGTTATGAAAATGCCATGAAGGCTATGTTAAATAGTTCGATGAAAATATTTCAGATTGTAAATGAAGTCAGCACATTGTGCCCCATGATTGCACTAATGTACCCAATTATGATTTAATAAAAATTAAAAAAAAATAAAGTGAGAGACATATGACACTTCCTTTTCCATGAACAATTAGAGGCTATTGTTCATAATAATAGCCCTGTAGGGTGGTCACCATAAGGAGCTATAAGGTTATTATTGGCCTAATTTCAATATTGTTCTATCTCAGGAAATAGGGAGGCCCAAGGAGAAAGAGAGGGAGGAACAGCCAGTTGGTAGAGCAGTCAGAACATACAACATTTATTAGTTAAGTTGGTCTGTGGTGCCTTCAAATAATTACAACAGTAACATCAAAGACCACTAATCACACATCAGTACAACAGGTATGATAATAACAAAAAAGTTTGAAATTTTGCAAGAATTGCCAAAATGTGACAAAGAGACACCAAAGGAGAAAGGGAGCAGGTGCCAACAGACATTGCCATAAACCTTAAATTTGTAAGAAACAGTATCCAGGAAGTGCAATAGAGTGAAGCACAGTGAAACCTGGTATCCCTGTGTAACAAAGAGTCAAGAGATAAAGTAGCACCACAGGCTTAGCACTATTGAACTACATACTTAAAAATGGCTACAATGGTAAATACTATTTCTTTACAATTTTTTTAAAAGTAGGATAATAAGCATATTAATTAGTAATATCGACTACAATTAACAGGTAGAAGTAGTTTTCTCTGGGGAATACTCCAGCAGAACCTCCATAGTTGACCAGCTCTGTAAGCTGACCTGATTTTCCCAGACCGGACCTGCACCACAGCACACAGTATACAGGAGGCCTAGTTCCTTATGGTGACCACCTCTGTATGTTGACTAGTTTGCCACAGTCCCTTGGGTGGTCAACTTACAGAGGTTCTATTGTACTTGAGCTGGGAAAGAAGAGGACTGTTTTCATTATAATCTCATTTGAACTGCTACATTTTATTTTCTTTAATGTGTATGTATTACTTGGATCATTTTTCCAAAATCTGAAGAAAGGGTTTTACCTTGATCTGCAAGACATCTAGTGGGATGGTCTCTCCTTTCACAATGGCAAGTGCAGCATCTGTAATATGCCTAAAGAGAACAGAAGGAAATGCTCGTGTTGTGAAGAGAAGCAACACCCCCTCCCACCCTCTCTCCCTCTCTCCCTGTCCTCTGCCCTGAGTATCAATAGTTGGGTCAGAAAAAAGCCGCAGTGCTTTAAAATAGTCCAAGAAAGCAGAATAAAAGGGAAAAAAATGATTCATGTAAATATAGTGGAAGACTCTGATACAGACTCAAAGAAAAGGCTTTGGTAAAAAGGAGTTTATACGAGGCACCAATCATTCATTTATTTAAGATATATTAAGTCTGACTCCTATTTACCATTGGAGAATATGACACTTAAATAATATAACATTTTTATTCATTTGTGAGAAATCTGAACCCTTCAAAAAAACAGTATTTCCTTTTTCTTTAACAGCCAGAGAGTAACTACAGGACCAGATTTGTTGTGGTTATCTTGGCAAAACCTCAGACATATTTCTCTCATTTACCAGAGAACTAGGATGCACTTCCTTTTATTTGCCGAGTTTTCTTTTTTTTTTTTCAATAACATGAGACTATTTTTATCTACATTCTGATAATCATTTGAAAAGTCTAAAGTGAAAAAAAAAAAAACATTTATCAAAAGGCAGGTACTATTGACATCCATCAGGGCATGTGAAACTGTGCCAGGCTTAGATGTAATTTTGGCTTTGATACAAGAGATAGTCAACAACAAATATATATATTAAATCAACTAGTGACTAAACAAATTAGGCAGCCTTCCTGCCCCTCCCAGAACCTGTCTGCAGTCTCTGTGCATGGCTGGCTATTCTCCTCCTTCAGATCCAGGCAGAAATATCCGCACAGCAGAGAGGCCTATTCAAGCCAGTCTAGCAGGAGGTCCTTCCCTAATCACTATCACTGAACTGTGCTTACCTTCCTTCATAGAAGAGAACAGGTGATAAGACATCTTTCTTTATTTGTATTACCATCTCCCTCATCCTGGAGACTGGAGTCCCACAAGGGTAGTTTACTGACCAATATAATGACATGTATCTGATGCTGTGGTATCAGGAGTAGTTTCAGTGCCCTAAAAATCCTCCGTGCTCCACCTTCTCACAACCACCCTCCCCCTCAACCCCTGATCTTTTTATTATTGCCATAATTTTGCCTTTTCCATATGTCAAATAGTTTGAATCCTATAGTATGCAGCCTTTAAAGATTAGCCTCTTTCACTTAGTAATACTTAAGGTTCTTCCATGTCTTTTTATAACTTGAAAGTTGTTTCTTTCTTTTTTTTTTTTCTTTTTTGAGACAGAATCTCACTCTGTAGCCCAAACTAGAGTGGCACAATCATAGTACTGTTGAATTCCTACATTCAAGCAATCCCCCTTCCTCAGCCTCCTGAGTAGCTGGGACAATAGGTGTCCACCACCATACCTGGTTAATTTTTTTTTTTTTTCGTAGAGATGAGGTCTCACTATACTGCCCAGGCTGGTCTCAAACTCTTCACACCTCAAGCAATCCTCCCACCTCAGCCTTCCAGAGTGCTGAGATTACAAGTGTGAACCACCCAACTGGCCGGTTGTTATTATTATTATGAACAAACTACTATCTGTTAGATCAATTAAGAAAAAGTTCCTTTTTTTGCCTTCACTTATGCCTTCTTCAGTGATCTTCCTTTCTTCATATATAGCCACGTTTCTAACCTCTACCATTTTCCTTCTCACCAAAGAACTTCCTTCAACATTTCTTGCGAGTTAACTCCACTGGCAATACACTTCTTCAATTTTTGTTTATCTGAGAAAGTCTATTTCTCCTTCCCTTGAAGGAAAACTTTGCGGAATCCAGAACCTTAGTTGGTGGTTTTTTCCTCTCAACACTTTAAATACTCAATTCTACTCTATTCTTGTTGCATGTTTTCTGAGGAGAAGTCAGACATTTTCTTTGTTCTTCTACAGGTAAGGTCTTTTTGCCCTCTAGCTTCTTTCAGGTTCTTTTTTCTTTATCTTTGAATTTCTATAGTTTGGAGAAGACATGCCTCGGTGTGGTTCCTTTGGCATTTACCTTTGTGGTGTTGAGCTTCTTGGAGCTTTGGTTTCATGTCTGACATGAATTTGAGGAAATTATTAGTCAAAATTGTTCAAATATTTCTTCCATTCCTTTTTTTCTTCTCCTGGTACTTCCATGACATGTATGTTACACCTTTTGTGGTTGCCCAGAGTCCTTGAATACTCTGATTTTGGCCAGTCTTATTCTCTTTGCTTTTCAGTTTTCAAAGTTTCTGCTGAGATGTCATCAAGTTCAGAAATTCTTTCCTCAGTCATGTCCAGTCTACTAGTAAGCCTATCAAGGGCATTCTTTATTTCTTTTAGTGTTTCTAGCTCTAGCAGTTCTTTCTGGTTCTTTCTTAGGATTTCTATCTCACACTTACATTGCCCATCTGTTTTTATAGGCTGTCTACTTTATCCATTAGAGCCCATATCATATTAATCATAGTTTTTAATTCCTAGCTGGCTAATTCCAATGTTCCTGCCATAGCTGTTTCTGATGCTTGCTCTGTCTCTTCAAATTGTGTTTGTTAGTAGGCCTTGTAATTTTCCTTGATAGTCTGATATTATGTACCAGTTCAAAGGAAGTGCTGTAAATGGGCCTTTAGTAATGTGCGAAGGTGGAGGAAGGAAGCGATGATTAGGTCCAAAGATTAGGTCTCAGCCTTTAATGGGTCCACTCCTCTGGACTATGAACTCCCAAAGTGTTTCTTAGTTTTCTCCTTCCCCTTAGATGGGACAGAATGGGACAGTGGGTGGGAATTGGCTATTTCTCTTCTCCCACATGGAAGGCTAGAGCTGACTGGAGATAGGTACTTCCCTTCCCATAGGTCACTTCAGCCTTAATAATAGCCCAGCAGGTTGGGTTCCAGTGACTAGTTTCTCCAAGGAGAGGCCCCGTTAAGCACAAAATGATCTGACATATTTCAAAATGGTCCCTTTTCCCCCTAATAATGCCAAAAGCATAGGAAGATTTCTCTGTGGCAGCCCAGATGAGCTCTTAGAGGTAATGTCACAGTCATGAGGTGGGAGACATCCACCTAATCACAGCATTCACCAATCACAGTTCAAGTTCTCCTATCCTGGCATAAGTTTCCACAGGGCTTCATGCTCATCAGTCTCTGAAATGGTAAGTCATGACCCCTCCCTGTATTTGCCTCTCTCTCCAATTTTGGAGGCAGCAGTTTGCCCTGTACACTCTCCTCTCTTTCAGATCCAGGAAGTGTTGCTGAATTCCAGTCTGTTCAACTTTTTACTTGTTGTTAGGACAAAGTGGCAACTTGCAAATTCCTTAACATGTGGTAGGGAAAACCAGAAGTCTGAACTTCTTTTAAAGTCAGATTCATTGACATATAATTTATACACAGTGAAATCCATCCTTTTAGGTATAATATTTTATACATTTTGATAAATGCTAAGTCATGTAACCACTACCATGACCTCTACACAGAGGGGGCAAAACCATATATATATACTTTAAGAAAGAAAAAACTGCATTAAATTTGTAATACTCAAATCATGTTTGACTTCTGAACTACAAGAGGTGCTCAACATGACTTTATTCATCTTGCAATTGGTATATATTGAGATTATGAGTTTAATACAGGTTTTTCCTGTCCTAAAATATGTATACATTTTTTTGGCACCCTCTGTATATAATTTTTCAAACATTCCAGAACTTCCTTCATGACACCTTGCTAGCCAATTCTCTCCCCTGACTATCAGTTCCTATAGTTTTTTGTATCTATAGTTTTGCCTTTTCCAGAATGTCATATAATAGAATCAAGAGTATAGAACCTTTCCAGTCCAGCCTTTTTGTCTTAGCGTGGGTTTGACATTCACTCATGTGACTGGCTCTATCAAGAGACTGTTCCTTTTTACTGCTGAGTAGTATTCCATTGTATGGCTGTACCATAATTTATTTATCCATTCAACAGTTGCTGGACATTAGCACTATTCCCAGTTTTGGGCAGTTGGGAATAAGGCTACTACAAACATTTACACGTAGGTTTCTGTATGGACATATAATCTCACTTTTTTTTTTTTGGTAAATACCTAGAAGTGTGATTGCCGTAATAAATGTTTAATTTTTGCACAGTGGTGGTATCATTTTGCATTCACAACAGCAAAATCTGAGTCTCAGTTACTGCACATACTTGGCACTTGTTGCTGTCAGGTTTTTGGTTTTTTTCTCCTTGTTCAAGCGATTCCAACAGATGTTCAGTGACAGCTCATGGTGGATTTAATTTGCATTTCCCTGATGACTAAAGATTTTCTTCTAAAGGCTTTATAGATTTAGATTTTATATACAGTTCTATGACCAATTTCATGCTAATTTTTATATAGTTTGAGCTATAAGTTGAGGTTTTTTTTAATATGGTGTCGAATTATTCCAATACCATTTGTTCAAAAAGTGTCCTTTCTCCATTGAACTGCCTTAGTACTGTTGTTAAAAAATCCATATGGGTGTGGGTCTAATTCTGGACTCTTTCTTCTTTTGATTTGTGTATCTCTTTTTTTCACCACCACCACCACACTATCTTGATGACTACAGCTTTAGAGTAAGTCTTGGAATCAGCTAGGGTAAGTCCTCAAACTTGTTATTCTTTTCCAAAAGTATTTCGGCTAAATAAACTTCCTTTATTTTTCCACATAAATTTCAGAATCAATTTCTCAATTTCTACAAAAAGCCTTCTGAAACTCTGAGCAGAATTGTGCTGAATTCATAGATCAATTTAGAGAAATGACATTTAGTAGTCTTATAATCCATGAACATAAATATCTCCACTTATTTAGGTCTTAGTTTCCCTCTTCAATGATTTGTAGTTTTCATCATATAAATCTTATACTTGTTTATTAGATTTATCCCCAGGTATTTTATGGTTTTTGTAAAGAGATAGCAACATTAGTGTTCTATTACCTTTATTGTTGCTATGTAGTTATATTTTGGAAAAATAAAAACAGTAATTATTATTAATAAAATAAAATAATTATTCCATCTAAATAAGTACAACTACAAGATACAAGTCAATTTTAAATTATGTTAATTTTCATTCAGAAAAAGGGCAGTTTCTCCTCTAATACAGCCCCTCAAATGTATTCTGCTATAGACCTGCTTAAACTGTCAACTTTGTAGGAAAGGTCACCTTTCCACAGTAGCTGACTTAAATGGCTATAAAATGTTCTTTCCTTTTTAAAAAAATATTAATACCTTTCTAGGTGAAGCAGTTAGCAATAAAATCAAGGTGTATTTGTTTTTAACCTATGTTCACTTTAATTACAGAATCTAGAATCAGTAACTGTGTTGTTAACCTTTTTGCCATTCATTGTTTGTCCCTCCTAAATGAATTTTCAACAAATATGAATAAAATCTTCACTATACCAGGTACTCTACTAGGCACAATTACATTTACCTAGCTAGTTATTATTTTAGCTTTTTTAAACAATCTCCTGAAGTAAGTACTATTGTTGTGCATTTGATGAACACAGGCAGGGAAACTTGGTTCAGAGAAACTGAATTAAATTTTCAGTATAACAGAACAAGAATGTAAAAATGAAATCCGACTCCAAAGATGTACTCTCCCCACCTGGGAGGCTGCTGTAGAGACAGCAGATTGGTATCTACAGATTCCCAAAGAAAAATCCCACACCTAAATCCGAGCATCCACAGATTCCTTATTATGGTCACACTTAAAATGTAAACACCCCAGTCAGAAACCATATCCAGCTACACGGGTGTTTCTAACAAAGTAGGTGCAACTTAAGACACTTGAAAACAAGCTGGCCGCAGTGCTCACACTTGTAATGCTAAGACTCTTGCGGGGCCGAGGCAGGTGGATTACCTTGAGATCAGAAGTTTGAAACCAGACTGGGCAAGGCCAAAACCCCATCTCTGTTAAAAATAAAAAAATTAGCCAGGTGTTGTGGTAGGTGCCTGTAGTCCCAGCTACTTTGGAAGCTGAGGCAAGAGGATCACTTGAGCTTCAGAGTTTGAGGTTGCTGACAGCTATGATGCCACAGCACTCTACTGAGAGTAACAAAGTAAGACTCTGTCTCAAAAAAAAAAAGAGTGGATCTTAGCCAGGCGTTGTGGTGGGCACCTATAGTCCCAGCTACTCAGGAGGCTGAGGAAAGAGAATCGCCTAAGCCCAAGAGCTGGAGGTTGCTGTGAGCTATGACACCACAGCACTCTGTCGAGGGCAACAAAGTGAGACTCTGTCTCTTAAAAAAAAAAAAAAAAAGAGTGGATCTCTGGGTAAAGATTATGGAGTCTAAACTTTGAGAATTTGAGAGAGGGCCAGGTACTGTGGCTCACATCTGTAATCCTGGCATTCTGGGAGGCCAAGGCAGGTAGATTGGTTGAGCTCAGGAGTTACAGACCAGTTTCAGCCAGAACAAGACCTCATCTCTAAAAATAGCCAGGCATTATGGCCAGCACCAGTAGTCCCAGCTAGTTGGGAGGCTGAGGCAAGAGGATCTCTTGAGCCTCAGAGTTTGAGGTTGCTATGAGCTATGAAGCCACAGCACTCTATCCAGGGAAAAAAAGATACTTTAAAATCCCAAAAATATACACATTTACTCAAATGCTCAGATTAAATTCTTGATTTACTAGTAAGCAAGTTGAAACTATTACACTCTCTCATATTTCACTATTGAAACATTTTTATTCTCTTTTTCCTTTAATACAGATGCTACCTAGGTACCATTTTAGAATATGAGATTCAGTTTAGGAGAAAGCAAGTAGCATGCTCACACCTTTACATTAATTTGATGTGAATATATTAGTTCTGAAGGAAGCTCTCAGAAAGCCTCCTTAAGCACTGTACTTACTCGGAACAGTACTTAGCACATTGAGAGGTTTAGTAAGTACCTTTGAGAGACTGACCTCAAGGAAAAAAAAGAACTGTTACAACTCAAAAAGCCTTTTGATGTTAATTTATTTTCTAAATCACTTGGCAGAAGACAGCTAAAATGAACCTTAAATTTATCATTCTCCAGCCAATAACTGAAATTTCTAAATAAAGCTGCACAGTAGCATGGAATAGCACTTTCAAATTTATTTACCAGTCCAAATACAAGATTCTTTATTCTTCCAAAGTAACTATGGTACAACAAATCCTGACAGAAGAGTAAAAAGCAAAACTTTATTCTTTTTAAATAGCTTTAGACATTGGCCATGTTAAAAGGCCTACAAAATTCTGAACCCAGGAAAGACTTATTCGATTATCTAAAAACCCTGAGGCTTGTTTATAAATTAAGTTTTATAAATTTTTAAGTTATAAGTAGAAGCAGCAACAGCAGTAGTTTTACTACAGAGGAAAATCAGCTCCCCTAAAACTGAAGACTTTCTCTGACCCTGAGGGTTGCCACGCCCTGTGTAAATTAGCTATTGGCCAAGCAAGGGGTTCTCAAAGGAAAATGGTCTACGCCAATATCACTGACATGCTGATTGGAATATTGGCTAAAGCAGCTTAAATAATCTAAACAGACATAGAGAAAGAACACCTCTCTAATGTAACTAAGACCCGAACCATATAAGATTTATCTTGGAGAAGCAAAAATGTGAGTAATTCACTGTCATCATCTATGGCCTCTCAGAAATCCTAAACCGGTAGTAAAAAGTATGGCCAAGTGAAATGGCCTCTCCTGTTTGTTAGGCCTCATGATGGTTGGTGAATAACTGAATTATCCCCATTATGTTAAGGTTTGAACAAAGGTCTGATATGTAACCATATGCTTGCCTGGGGTTATTTAATACATGGATCAAGGCTCTTGTAAAAAAAAACTGTTTAAAGATGTAACAGTTGACTCCTCAAATTATAACAGTAAAAATAAATCCACAAAAAACAAAAAATTCTAAAGGAAGAAAAAAAGAATCCTATACCAAAACAGAAAATCATCTGATATTATCATCTAAAGGTTATAACCAGAAAAGTCATGTGAAAATTTTAGTTAATTCATTCAACAAATATTTATTTACTGACTTCTTCCCATGTGTCATAAAGCTTATATTAAAATCACATAACGGGGCAGCACCTGTGGCTCCAAGGGGTAGTGCAAATTGTCTTCGCTAAAGAAACTTAAGATGTAAAAGCTCGAAAACAGTTTGGGTCAAGGATACAGTCTTCATAACTGACAAGAGAACATCAAGTATTCCCTTCCATATTTGACCTTAGAACTTATTATTAGATTATCAGAGTCCTATAACCCAACTGGGAAACTTCTCAAGGAACTGAAAGGTTAAAGTCTGATCCAGGTCCTCCTCTTAATCATTGGAAGTTTCAGGCTATCAAAACTCAGAAAAAAAAAAAAATCATACTTGTAAATTTTTCCTTCACAGGTTTGCTCACCCACAAACATTAATATCCCACATTGACAACCTACTGGACTTTGTTTCCACTTTCAGCAAAGAGGGTATGACCCAAACTACTGGTCTGTCCCAGTGGGATAAATCCAATGGGAATCTTACTGAAGGTAGCCTGGGGGAGAAAAAAAAAAGAAAGTTTTATTGTTATGGTCAGAAAAATCAAGCTTAATGGTGAGGCACAGGTGTGTCTACTATGACAAAGTAAAAGACCTAGAATTTGCCTCCCCATTCCTTTCCCACATCCCTAGACCAGCAATCAAATAAAACCAAGGGAGAAGTTTCTAATACAAAGCAGTCAATGAAAACACAATGACTTAGAATTTAGAAGAAAACATTTGAGTACTCATTAAAGATAACTGTTTGGAAGAAATCTGGATAAGATAATGAGGGCTTTGAAGACATTAGAGCAAGGCACTACTGCAAGAGAGACTGTATTATGTTGTTATGCTTTGGAAAAAGTTGCAGATAAAATTCAACTAAAAATGTCTACATTTACAGTGGCTAATGACACATGATAGCACTTTATAAACTATCTGAAGGAAAAAGAGAATAAGCAAGTTCAAGTAGCAGAAGGTAAGGGCATAGCAGATGATCTAATTAAATGCCACAACACAATAGGTTCCTGAAGACTATTTTGAACACAATCTACTATTACCAATGGGACCGAGAGGGATTTTCTTTTTGTTGTTACTTATAAAACATTTTAAACTATTGTAGAAAAGTGCATAAAATAATCTTACAAACACCCATGTGCCCACAATCCAGATTTAAATATTAACCTTTGCCATTTTGCTACAGATGTTTTAAGAATTAAAATGATACAATCAAAGTCCCTTCTAATCCTATTTTCTCCTCTCCCTTCCAAAAGGGAACCATTATCCTGAAGTTGGTGTGATTCTCTCCCGGCGATGTCATTATTCTTTTACTACATATTTAGGTATCCACTAATAATATGCAATATTCTTTTCTGAATTATAAAACTTTGTAGAAATGCATAACGTACTTTGGCAACTTGCCTTTCATATTCAATACTTTTGAGACTTAACCATGTAGATATTTATAGATTCATTTCATTCATTTTAACTGCTGTACAGCTCTCACTAAACAAATATATTATAATCTACTTAGGAAGGAATTCTTTGAAGAAAAAACGCCATAGGAAGATTACATATATTCCACAACTATTGGTCAGAGCTATTAAATACCTCTGATAACCAAAGCCGAAAAGTCCCCATGGATAAATAAATGTGTTCTATCATATAGGCCATAGTATTTTCTTTTCTAAACTCTAAGGAAGCATAACTTGTACCCATTTTAAAATATAAAGTAGAGAATAAGTAAAAGAAATAAAGAGCAATAAAAAACAGCCAGAAAAGTAAAAGCTAAAATGCAATTGCTCTTTCTTTAAAGCTTACCTCATCTGCTCTTCGAAGAATTCCAGTAACAACCTATAAATGTAAAAAAATATATATTATAAACAATATATTTATCATATATCCTTTGTGTTTCCTTTATCATAAAAGAATTGGATTCCTTTATCATAAAAGAATTGGATTCAATTGCCATGGACCATAAATTTATTCCTATTTTCTTCTTAGAAGCTCTGTTGAAAAATATATTGTATCTTAAATCACATAGTATTCTCCAACACAATTAGAACTAAATTAGTTTTATTTTTGACCTAGTATCAGTAATACAACAAAGGCTAAAATAATTATAAAAATGCCACATTATATTAGTAAATTATCTTCTAAGTTTCATAAAGTGATATAAATGTGATGCACTCATTAACTAAACTTTACTACTCTGAAGTATGTGTACAGGGATAAAAACACTCAACCACGCTCAGGAAAGCATGCACAAAATAAATGGTTCTTATTGATGACTATGAAGACAAGGGGGATACTCTTGTAAAAACTGTGATAAATACCTGAAGAAAAAACAATCTCTCATAACTCCACCATGCTGGATAACAATATTAATGTCTTATTTATATTTTGGTATATTTCCCATCATTATATATTTTTTAAAAGAAACAGGGTTTCTCTCTGTCATCCAGGCTGCAGTACAGTGGCACCATCACAGCCCATTGCAGCCTCCAACTCTACGGCTCAAACAATCCTCCCAGCTCCGCCTCCTGAGTTGATGGGACTATAGGCATGGACCGGCATACCTGGCTAATGTCTTTTTATTTTTTTGTAGACACAGGGTCTACTATGTTGCTCAGGCTGATATCAAATTCCTGGCTCAAGTGATCCTCCCACCTCACCTCGTAAAATGCTAAGAATACAGAAGTGAGCCACCACCTCCTACCCCAATCCTTCTTTCAGGTAATGCACATTTTTATATGACTGTGATTATGCCAAATACACAATTTGGTAACTTTTTTAAAAAATATTTTGTAGAGTAAAGCCTAACCTAAATCTCCTCCCTTCATCTTCTCCAGCCTTACTGAATTTCAGGATTAAATGGGGGTGTCAAGAGGTCTACCTCATTCTTTGAAGGCAAGCTTCAATATTCTTCACACTTTCTTAAAAGGCCATAAAAACAATTACAAGATGATTACACAACCTTTTTAAAAGAAGCTTACTAAGGCTCACATAACTGCGAAGTCAAAGGTAGCACAATACCCTGTCTGCTATTAGCTTCTGATCCCCAAACGCTGGTGAAACCACTAGACACAAAAGACAACGAGAAATGAGGTGTAGGTGTGAATTCCAGTATAGGGAATGGAATAACTGAGCAGGGGCGGGATCCCCTGCACTGGGGTCTTTCAGTGTTCCCAATAGATGATCAGTACATAACGCTTCTGCATGGAAAAGAAGAGCACTTACAGGGCAACACACTTACTGTCCTTATTGGACCAAAGTAAGCATTAGGGATGTATTTTTTTAATTAATAAAATTTACTTTTATAAACCAGTTTTAGATTCACAGTGAAATTGTGAAGGAGGTATAGAGAGGACGTCCCATAGACTGTCCTATTACCACACTTGTATACACTTCCCCATTATCCACATCCCCCACCACAGTGGGACATGTGTTCCAGCTGATGAACCTGACAGCCACATCATTATCACCACCCAACATCCACAGTTTATGTTGTATCTGCTCTGTGTTGTATGGGTTTGAACAAATGTAAACGTATCCACCATTAGTATCATACAGAGAAGGTTTGCGCCCTGAATGTCCTCTGTGCTCTGCCTTTTCGTTTGTCCCTTCCCCGAACCTATGGCAGCCACTGATCTTTCCAGTCTCCATAACTGTGCCTTTTCCAGCTGCTCAACAGTTAGAATCATATAGTCTTTTCAGCCTTCGCTTAGTAACACGCATTTAAGTTTCTTCCATGTCTTTTCATGGCGTGATAGCTCATTTCTCTGAGTAATACTCCACTGTCTGGATGTACCTCACTTCAATTATTCAGCTACTAAAGGACATCTTGGTTGCTTCCAATTTTTGACAATTATGAATAAAGCTGCTATAAATATCCATGGACATATTTTTGTGTGGACATAAGTTTTCAACTCATTTGAGTAAATGCCAAGGAGTACAATTGTTGGATTCGATAGGAGTACATTAAGTTTTATAAGAAATCACTCAACTGTCCTAAAGGAACTATACAATTTTGCATCCCCAATAGCAATAAATGAGAGTTCCCATTGCTCCACATACTTGCCAGCATTTGACAATGCCAGTGTTCTGAAATTCTGGCCATTCTAATAGGTGCATAGTGTTATCTCACTGTGGATATGTAATATTTAAAAAAAGGCAGGTGCACACATCTGAACATGGAGACCTCGTTCTACAAATATAGTATTATCTCATAATACTTTATGTGTGGAAATGATGTGAGAATGAACAGATGTATTTTATTAAAAAAAATCGTTAAGGTTATTTTATAAGAAACATTCCTCATAATTGACACTGTGATTCCATTATAACAGGGCTACTTCATATGAATCTTCAAAATAGAACAAGCCTATCCCACATACCTCCAATTTGTCTCCCATTCCCTTCAGTGTTATCAAACTTAAGTTTGATGATACAAAAATCCTTCTATGTACTAAGTAGAGAGTTTACCAAAAGCAATGGAAAAAAGGGTATGAGAAAAAGTTAAAGCTATACTAGTTGCAGAGACTATAACTACTTTATGCCATTGCTCTAAGATCTAATTTCCATTTTTCTCACCTTCAAAGTGGCTTCAAAGAGAAAAAACAATCCTACCTCCTGCAGGGTTCCATCCCCTCCAGCAACAATGATCACATCTGTGCTTTCCATCAATTCCAGGAGCTTCTTGGCTTGTCCCTCATAATCTGTCTGAAATACAAAGAACGCCTTTGGTAAATTTATCATCCTAGGGCCACAAGTTCAAAGATTTAAAAATGTAGGATATTTTACTTAAAGTTTTACACTGATTCTTTTCTTAAGTTTTATATAATCAATAGACATGAAAAAAACAGTCATAAAGCAATTATATATGATTTTTACAGTTTTATACTTTCAGAGCCAGAGGGATCTCAGAAAC
This sequence comes from Arctocebus calabarensis, assembly GCA_963573935.1. NCBI lineage: Eukaryota > Metazoa > Chordata > Mammalia > Primates > Lorisidae > Arctocebus > Arctocebus calabarensis. Next base: position 15,983 of record CAUYON010107730.1, read on the forward strand.
CATCTAGTCAGCTCCTTACTTTAAAAATAAAACTCAAACCCAATAATTTATCTCAGTTATCTTCATTTCCAGTCAAGTCCAGATTCCATTATATCATTAGAAGGCACAAATAAAATGAAAATGGAACATCATACATGCTACAGAAATGTAAAAGTTAAAAAGATATTCAATTAATTTGAAAATGTAGATAAAATGAACAAATTCCTTGAAAAATTCACCTTACTACAATTAAGTCAAGAAGAAATAGAACTTGAATACTTCTGGAACCATTAAAGAGATTTAATATGCAAAGAAAATCTCCCCTGAAAGAAAGCTCCAGGTCCAGATGGTTTTACCCGTGAGTTTCACCAATCATTCAAGGAATAAATAATCAGTCTGAGCATAACCATTCCAAGGTCTCTCAGACCTGTATTACAGGTATACAAATAACTGTTAGTTTTCTACCTTGATCTCCTATCCCTGGAGGCAAACAACTGGAAGACTATGCCAGAAAAATTGGAAAAGAAAGTTCAACATTAAGGTAAATGATCTTTGAACCTCTATGATTTATTGAAAGTGAGTAATGTGATAAGTAGGTTAACCACACACTTATGAACACAGTAAGAGTGTTTTTCACTAAACACACATCACTACGTATGTACCCACACATATCTCACTAAAAATTCAGTAAAGGGGAGACTCAAGCCATCTTCTGAAATAGGAAAATTCCTTCTTACTTATTTTTGTCCCTTTTTCTTCTTACTTAAATCTCACAAATTCTAAAGCTTTGCTATTTAAAATTCTTAACTAAGCATAATTCCTTACCAGATATAAAAATGTTTACTTGCTTGTGAACCACCAAAATATTAAACTACTCAACCTTGAAGGTTCTGCATTTTCAGGAAAAGAATTCTTATACCTACAACAACTTTCATCTTTCAAGAAATATAATTCCATATCCTATCTCTTACAGGAAAGGTAGCAAGTTTTCCAAGCCTCCATCTAATCCTATTCTAAAAATGAAAAGCCAACAATGTTTGGATAAAACAGAACTTCTTTTACTAATTATCAGAACAGGACACAGTGTCGATTTCTTTGCTCTAGTCTACTTAAATGACAAGTGATTTTTGCTAAGAAGTCAAGAGAAGTGAGTATGTTATAGGGAGTGGAGACTTGGGTCAAATATACACAACAGATACATTGTCACCTTGATAATGGTTACATCCATGCCAGATAAATGCAAAATTGGGGCAGCATTTTTTTCAAATAGAGTCCTGGCTTTGCTGTGGACAAAAGGAAAAATGAAAATATTTTAATACAAGTTCTCAAGAAGAAGAATAAGAAAATCAAACATCTTCTTTAGAGTAGAATAACAAAGACCATGTTAACAACATGGTTATGTTATGTTACGGTTATGTTAATAATAACAAAACCCAAGGAATATAGGTTTCCTTTATTTGTTCAACTAGAGAAAGTTTAATAATGAGTAGTGAGTTGTCACACATAGATAAACAGAACCTTTTACCCTGGGGCCTCCAGCACTTTGCCCCTTGTCTAACGTAATAAGCTCTTAGCCATTTTGGAGGCCTGAGGCTCACATTCTAGCTCTCTAGAAAGAACAGACACTAGATGTGGCTCCATTCAGACATCAATGCCTGATTCCCTCAACAAGAATGTACTGAGCACCTACTCTGTGACAGACACGGTGGGAGGAGCTGGGGACACGACATGACAAAGCAGATATCACCTGTCCTCATGGAACTTACAGTCCAGGGAAAAGAATGAATTCCCTGCAACATCATTCATCTGGCCCAAGGGAGTAAGTTGAACAAAAAAGAAAATCACTTAATTTTAACCTAATGAATGCAACCTTTTGAGGAAAAATACATCATGTTTAATAATTTCAAATATTAGAGGTATCTCCATTTCTTAAATTTTAAACCTGTAATGAAATCCCTGGAGGCAGAGCAAAAATATTTTCCATGAAGGCAGAATTTCTGCTAGGAAAGGGAAAAGTTCAAAATTACCTAATGTAACTATAAGACAATTAATCAGAACAATGTTCCAAACTCCCAGGCACGGTCACTCCCTTCTTTGTGTTCTCCTATACTTTTTACACACCTCCATTAGCAACTTTCACATTGTATGGTTTTTTTTTTTTTTTTTTAGACACAGAATCACACTTTATTGCCCTTGGTAGAGTACCATGGCATCACAGCTCACAGCAACCTCCAACTCCTGGGCTTAGGTGATTCTCATGCTTCAGCCTCCTGAGTAGCTGTGACTACAGGTACCTGCCACAATGCCCAGCTATTTTTTGGTTGTTGCAGTTTGGATGGGGCCAGGTTTGAACCCACCACCCTTGGTAAATGGGGCCAGCGCCCTACCCACTAAGCCACAGGCACCGCCCCGCAACTTTCACATGGTATCATGATTTCTAAGACTATCTTCAGGACTAGGCTAGAAGCTTTACAAAAACAGATACCAAATTTTATTAAGCCTTGAATCCCCGGGTCTCCAGGATTACATAGAGGTAGGGGAAAAAATTGTATTTTCAAACAATCAGTGTCAACCCCCTAACTTTTATATCCACATTTACTCAGTCGTCTTTCTAAAAAAAGATGCTTTCTTTGACTAGTGATACATCCTTTGACATTAAGAATATGTTATATTAGAAAGAAATACAAAGGTAAATACTTAAGAGCATGTATAGTTACACAGAGACTAAATTCAATGTCCTTTAAATAAAAAGAAATAACCACCAAATGACATAGAGAAGACAAAAGGCTCTTATTATGAATTAAATTAGAAATTGAGAAGCCTGGAAAATTTTTCAGGAGAACCATCCTAAAGAATATGTCCAATCCAGGGCAAATTCAGTATACCCTACTTTTCTACTGCTCTAAATGATTATTAGAATGAACATGAAAGGGTAAATGAAGTTTATCCCTTTTGGCTCACCATTTCTGGGGGCTTACCCCAACAACAAAGGCAGAACTAGTGATTACTGCAAATGATTCTCCTTACAGAGTTGCTTTCATTACAAGATTGATAAGCTTTCTTATCAATCAGTTGGAAGTGAATCAGGTCTATTTCCTAAAAGTAAAACTCTGGAGAAGTCTCATGAGCTGCCATGACAATCACAACAAATCTGTAACCTCCTCTGAGGACTTCTTGCGAACTTATAGGAGTTAAAATATTTAGGCCTTTATTCATGTATTCATATGATGCCATGGGTTCAGAAAAATCACTAAAATGAAGGTGAAAATGTTTTTCCTTCTAATGATCTATATAAAAGATTGAAAACAAGTGTTACCAGTAAGAAATACATTATTTATTATATAATTAAGGGTGAGATAGCACCAGGGCTAAATAAAAACTTTATGTACTTACAGCAATTTCTAGTCTCAGGCATATACACAAAATAATTACTCTTTAATGTATAATTTATTAACGTTAAACACACAGTTATCTTATTTCTTAAAGCTCTTATATAGTTTTAAACCAGCACTACATAATGAAATAGATACATGATAAATTATAAATTATGTGTCAGGGCAGAGCCATGATGACAAAAATGGTGCAATTAAATACTGAAAGCTTTAAAAAAAAAAAAGATGCTGAAGAGTTTCAGAGTTTCCTAAAAGCATAAGGGATTCACCTTGCTAAAGGAGACAGTGCCTTAGAAAAGACTGGCTTTCCTTTAGGGACAGGATTTTAGTCATCTTTAGATAAAGGTATTATAGATTTAAGCAAGAATTCACCTTTAAAAATGCAAATATATTTACATGTAAAAAGAATCTAAAACTGCTCCGAAAAAAATAGTTTATTAATTTAAAAAAATTGTAGATACAGCTGGGCATGGTGGCTCATGCCTGTAATCCTAGCACTCTAGAAGGCTGAGATGGGTGTATTGCCTGAGCTCATGAGTTCAAGACCAGCCTGAACCAGAGTGCCCATCACTAAAAAGAGCTGGGCGTTGTGGCAGGCACCTGTAGTCAATCCCAGCTACTTGGGAGGCCAAGACAAGAGAATCACTTAAGCCCAGGAGTCTGAGGTTGCTGTGAGCTATGATGCCACAACACTCTACCAAGGCCAACAAAGTGAGACTCTGTCTCAAAAAACCAAAAAGAAAAGAAAAATGTAGATACCTCTTAGAAGCAGGGATCAAATAACTGAGCATAGCTTAAATAAATTGCCATAAATTTGATCAGAAATTACCAAGTTATTAATGTATAAGGTCTCTAACGGAACAGAACATAGAACAGTTACACTGAATGAGGCCAAAGGTGAGGTAAAAGAGCTTCTGGGCAGGGTAGGTTAGGAAAGAGAAGAAGGTTCCCAGCCCAGCCCACAGTCAGCAACAGCAGCCTGTATTTCTTACATCGATGCTTACTAGGAAATGGAAGTAATGCACTTCATATGTCTCACGTAATAACAAGGCCTCTATTCTGTTTGGTAATTTTTCAAGGCGTGTGCTATTGCTGCTGATTTTACAGATGAGTAAACCAGGGATTTAGGAAGTTAAGTAACCCCCAGGTATCACAGCACCTGGAAGCAGGAAAACAGTATGCAGACCAGCTCCCTCCAGCTCCCAGACACATGCTGAGTTCTCTGCTATCTTTAGCCTCAAGCCACAGTGGACTACTTATCTTGGGCATTTTGTTTGTGTTGTATTAGGACGTATTTATTTTCTGGTGTTATTTAGCAATGGTGTTAAACATGACTGATAGGCATTACGGCTGGTGTCATAATGGGGGAAGGAAGGAACTCTAATAAAGCCCAGCAAATATGATTCAATTAAGCAAGGATAGACAATCTGAATTAAACAGCTGAATTTAAAAGAAGTAAGGCATGACTTGTCTTCTTATCTGTGAAGCGACACTCATTGCCTCCCAAGAAATGATTACCGAAACAGACATCAGAGCCCTTCCGTTTTACCCCAGACTTACAATCTGGCTCCAGCTAGTCTTTTTGTTGTTATTCTTATTATCTTAATGTCATTGACTCAGATCTTAAAGAATCCAAGCTAATACCTATTGACTAATTATCTGATCTTCATAAAAGCCAAAAAGAATTTTTTGAACATTAGGGAGAATAAAAGGTTTTTTTTTGTTTGTTTGTTTGTTTTTATACTCTACCCTTAATTCTATTTTTTTTAAATAAATTTTAAACAATTTCTTCTAAAGCCATCAAGGTCTTTGCATTTACCTTTCCAAATGAATAACAGTTGTAGCTAACAGTGTAAAAAAATTTTTTTTGCCTAAAGTATTGTTCTCATTAACAGACTTTGAGTTCCTACACACCCATCCTTACCTCCCCATACACCCTTCCCCCGCTTTTGATGTGATACATTCATTCCCAGAGAACTGTCAAGAACGCATCATTATATACGCATGTCCCAACTACTCTTCACACCTTAATTCCCTGCCATGACCTTTCCAGGTCAGCCAGACCAGGTACAGACTGTCCTGTCATAACAAGGACGTAACTAGGTCACTCCTGTCTCTAGGCCCCTGGATTGTGGGCCATTTCCTTAGTGACGAAGGTGACTGATCTCCTCCTGCCTGCTTCCTCCACGAACCCACTCAAGGTTCGTCCATTTTGAAAAGCACCTTTCTAAGTCCCAAGCCCACAGAGCTCTTGGCCAACTCTGAACTTCTTGTGCACAGGGAAGGCCTAAGGCCTAACAATTTACACCACAGCAGCACAGCAGTCATTCCCAAAGGAACTACTTCCAAGTAGATAAGAGGTTCTTTGTTTGTGTTAATTCTGGAATGACTATTAAACTTCAATTAGACAACTTTTCTAAGTATCAGTTAGCTTTATAGTTATTTCTCATTAACTGTTATTTCTACATTACAAATGAATCTTACTGGCTAAGAGAGTACTGAACCTCATTCTTCCAATTCCACACAATCTAACTAGATGCTTGATATTCTGTGATTTTTTTTCCCCCTTAGAAAAATTGACTACATAACAAATCACAAACTGAACTACCCTTTACAAGCTGCAGGATTGAGAAAGACAGTTGCCTTCTTCACTTGAGCATTGGGAGGAATGAGCTGATTGCCAAACACCTAAAAAGGAAAAAAGCACAGTTTTCAGTAAATGTCACAAATATTCTTTCATTCCAAAAAATTCCACTGACAGCAGATATAGTATGTACTCTAGGAAAGAAAAATGCTCTTTCATGATCTCACATTACAACAAAAAAGTGGACCATTATTTAATGACAATAAGTTCAATTTTTGTATTGGAATAAAAAACCTTGCTTCATCTACTAGAGGTGAGTAATAACTTTTCTCTATAAAATATGGCTAGGTTTATCATAAACATATGATAAGTAAGGCCACAGTATGTCAGAAGAGAAGCTTAATTTGTCTTTAGTTTTCAGAGCACAATCTTTTTTTCCTTAAATGTATCACTGAAACATATTCATGAGGAATCTTTGTGTTACTCTTCATATCTTCACATGTGTAAGAAATAAATCTAATACTCTATTTGCCTTTTTTTCTTTCCAACCCTGTACAATAACTATATTGCACCAACTAGCAGAAACGTAACTAGTATTTACTAAGCACCTAGTATTTGTCACTTTTACACATCTTAATCTGAGGTTCTCAGAAACAAGGGGATATGAAATGATTTCAGTTTTTTAGATCGGAAAGCCAATGACTCGGCACCTGTGGCTCAATGGGCTAAGGCGCCAGCCACATACATCTGAGCTGATGGGTTCTAATACAGCCTGGGCCTGCCAAACAACAATGACAGCTGCAAATAAAAAAATGCCCAGGTGTTATGGCGGGCGCCTGTAGTCCCAGCTACTTGGGAGGCGGAGGCAGGAGACTCGCTTAAGCCCAGGAATTGGAGGTTGCTGTGAGCTGTGATGCCACGGCACTCTACCCAGGGTGACAGCTTGAGGCTCTGTCTCAAAAAATAAATAAATAAATAAATAAATCAGAAAGCCAAGAATCAGGAAGATTGAGTTACTCAAAGTCACAGGGTTGATAAGCTGATAAGCCTGGAACTTATACCTATCTAATTATAAGGCCAACATTTCTACTCTATCAGTTCTAAAGGGCAGATGGGGTAGAATTAAAAAGCAGAGGCCTGGATGTGAGAATCAGAATGGGAACTGAATGGCAACTATTGCTATTACATCTGGATTGGAAAAGATGGTCAAAAGAAAGAAAAGGATTAAGAATACACCCAAAATAGCACCAATTAGAGTCTTGGATGGTTGGGAAGCAGCTCTGGGCCAACAAGGTAGAATCTAGTATACAAGTACAAAGTAAAGACATGAGAAAAAAAAAGTAACGCAAATATTTTCTATTGAATAACTCATTCTAAATCTACCACCCTACTGATACCCTCTCATCATTGTCTATTTCTTGCTTTAAAAAAATACTTTTTCTTTGTGAAAGTTTCTTAGTATATTATAATTTTTATTCTGTTCTCGCTCTTACTTAGACCTTAAGATTTTCTGCCAAATATACAAATATTGTAACTTTTTTTTTTTCTATCCATACTACTTTCAGAATGTGGCCAGAAATGATTTCATTCACCATGCTCTCTGGTCCACCAGATTCCAGACCTATAGTACTGGATCATTCCTCCTTGTCCTAGTTTCTTAGTCTCTAGAATCCTTACCTACTTGCAACTCAAGTCTCAGATTCATAGTGGGAAGAGGAATTTGTGGGAGATTATACTGAGTTGAGTTAATGTAAGCTTTTTTCTTAAAGCACATCCTTTCCAGACCTTAACGGGAAGAACTTAGAGAGGAAAAGTGACTAGCAGAGGCTATAAAGATGAACCCACTTTCCTCTGTCAGGTGGAAGGTGCTAAACAGGTCCACAAGAAATAGAGATTTAGAACAGCAGGAATAAGTGAATACATGAGGAGGAAATAACTGAAGGAACGTGGTCGCTGAAAAAGGAAGAGGAGACAGAATGACATTGGGGTGGAGGCATTTAATTGCATTCAGAAAGGAGGACCCTCTAATCACACAGGTCTACTCTTCCTTAGAGAGAGAGAAAGGGTTCTCCTCACGAGACAATTTTCCACTTGCTAATGGTTGGCTTGGGGCAGCGATCTCTTGAATTTAATACTAAAGTTTATTTGAACTGATTTCTAAAATAACTTAGAGCTCTAGGAAATAATACATTCAAACAAAAAGTGGTTGAATTCTTAAAATGCACATTTAGAATAGTTAACAATCACTAATGTGTCTATTGTCACTGTCATCCACAAAAACATTTCAGAAAAAAGCATGGTTTGCCACCCACTTCTACTAACAAGCTTCATTCATACTTTACCATTTTTGACTTTCTTGTTTCTTTTTTGGTATTTCTGGCATATTCTCAAGTGACATATAACAAAAAAGGCAACTAAGTCATGGAATTTCATCTGCGAAGTACAATGTACAAATGGGGGTGGGGGAAACAAAAATGTGGTCTTAAATTTGAAAGGATCCACAATTCAGCTATGATTAATACAGTCATACAAATGAATATTTAAGTAAAATCTCATGGAAGTGAGACAACAGTGCACATGATATCATCAGTTGTACTTTTAGATGTGCTTTAAAAATATGAATCAACAATTTTAAGAAGACTTGACTTTTAGAGGTAATACCTGTTCTGAACTGATATGCTTGGGGGTTATTCGGATCAGGGATGTTCAGGGTTCACTCAGATTTTCAAGGATAACTGAACAAACAAATTCCCAGAGCTTCAACCAGTCCAGTTATGTGTTCCTGGGATTGATCCAGAAACAAACAAGTCTAAAGCAGTGGGTGTTAGAATTGCTCTTTACCAGATGGTTAACTTCCCCCAGTTCTACTCAGAGCTGGCCCCAAGCCCGATTCATCCCTTGATAGTGGGGAAAAAATAGCCAAACTGCGCTGATGCAAGACACTGTGCAAGTCTCCTGGAATAGCTTGAGTTTTCTGCTCAATAGAGATAAGATAGTTTTTAATTTTATCACATTAAAAGGTATTACCTGAGCTTCTTGACAGGCTGCTCTCCTTAGCAGGTTATCACTATCAAAGTAAACAAAAGAGAAAAAACATTAGCTTTAATGGCAGATTAAGATCCATACAAAATTTGAGGAGTTTTCTGTTTATTTTTTAATATATGCACCTCTCCCCTACAAACACTCAAATGAAAGCTTCTCAAAGATCTGATAACAAATCATGAGCACATTTGAAAAATATGTTCTCTAAATGACATTTTGTGTTATGTATGTCCATATTATGGTAGGCAGACTAATACCCCTTCCCTCCAAAATGCCCACATTTTAATCCCCAGAACTTGAGGAATATGTAGCTTTTCATGGCAAAGAGATTTTATAGATGTGATTACATTTAGGACCTTGAGATGGGGGGATTATCCTGGATTATCTGGATGGGCCAGTCTAACTACAAGGGTCCTTAAAACAGAGAAACTTTCTGGATTGGGATCAGAGGCAGATGTGACCATAGAAGAAAGGTCAGAATGCAACATTGTTGTCTTTAAAGATGGAAGAAGGCAGGAGTCAAGGAATGTGGCAGCCTCTGGAACTGGAAAGGGCAGACAATGAGACTCTCTCTAGGGCCAGTAGCAGGAATACAACCTTATCAACACTGTCTTAGCCCAGGAGACCTGTATTGGGCCTTCTGTAATCCACAGAAAGTAACATCTGACATGGTAAGATCACTAAGTTTGTGGTAATTTGTAAAAGCAATCATGGAAAACTAATATACATATCCTGCATTTTCCTTATTCAATGAAAATTACTCAGATCATTTGCCAGAAGTAAATTTCATGTTTAGTTGCTTCTGCTACTGTTTTATTCAAATCACTTATTTTTTTATATCATTGTCAGACACTCAATTATATCATAAATGGAGAATTTTGTCATAAGGCAAAATTTTGGCTTATAAAAATGAAAGCATTCTATCAGAATCTGATTATCTATTTAACAATAAAGGTTTCTAAAATGTGTTTATACCACAAATGCATTTTTAATGGCTCCACTTGCCTACAGGGCTCCAGAATCTTCATCTTAGAGTGTGTGTTGATGTACACTGCTGGCCCTGCTAAGATAACACCTTCAACCTGGTTAATCACAGTCGAGAAAATTAATACCCAGAAAAGATGAACGATAATCAATTTACAGGGTAGAAATTAAAAAGAAAAAAGGGTTATTTTAATTATATTCTCTTCTTAGACATTTTTTGTAACTTCAAAGACCTTAAATTTTGCATTTCACAGTGATTCAAATCTGATTTTGACATTTGAGTTTGAACAACAAAAAATAAAATCTGCACAAAATTTGAGGGATTTGTTTATTTTGACATCTTGGCAGCAGGAGTAGATTTACTCAAGCTACTGGGGACTGAGCCTGGCTATAAAGGCCACCTTGCGGGCTAGACTTTACAAGAGATTTGTGTCCCCAAAATCTTTGTTATTAAACAAATAGATTAGGGTTTCCAGCCTCTCCTAACTGTGCTCTTCCTCTCGTAAACCTGAATCCCTTGTACTTCCAATCTCTTCTCCTACAAACTCACCCTGTGGATTTTTCTGCACAAGCCCTCTGTAAAAGCTGTAAACCTGTCTCAACGTCCCTGTCATTTTTCTTCCAGGCTCCTCTCCCATGACAAAGGACAGAGCTCTGAAGGCATCAGGCTCCTCTGGGACATTAGGAGGGAACATCACTCTTAACACATCTTAGCCACACTCACATCCATGGATCTTGCTGGAAAGAGAACAGCCCTGAATGTATATAAGATATGAGATAGCACCTTGGATCATTTTTCCCCCTAAATCCTTTGTTGCTAGAAGTAAAATATTGATGGTTAACTTATAATTAAGTATATTAGTAAAGATTCAGCTCTCTTTAGCTTATTAATACTGCTTATCAGAGCACTATTCAAAATCAAAAGATTACGCAATAGTTAATTCCCCAACTTTAAAGTGCCAAATGAAATATGCTGTCAACAACATCTGTGAGAAATCCAGAATATGTACCAATTTACTTGCTACAAAAGAAAATCTCATTGGAATCATACTAAACTTTATTCAATATCAAAAATGGTATTAACCATCTTGATCTTAATTCCCTGAACAATGCTATTCCTAAAAATCAAACACATCCTCAAAGAAAAAATATTTCTCCCATTGAGATACTCTGATGATCTTTAGGAAGAGCTGAAAGCCATCTCAACAAATTTCAAAAATGTTTCAGTAATAGTACCATGGTTGGAACAGGAAACTTAAAATTCATAGAGTGGCTACCATATGCCATGTGTTATGGCAGTCATTTTCACAGACCTTTTTTATGACACTTTGCAACGCAAGCACTCCATAATATAAAATACGATCACGTTACAGATGAGGAAGCCAAGGCTGAGAAAAGGAAAGTGACATGCCTAAGAGCAAAGTGTTTCACTAAGCTGTAGGGCTGATATTCAGACCCACGCCAACCTGACCAGAAACAAATGCTTTAATGCATCTTCTTCTTAACATCAGACAATACTGAATGTGTGCGCATTCAGTTTATATCCTAGAGCACATTTATTAATCACATTGCTTCCTAGTCTCAACTAGTATAACTTCTACAATATACATTCATATAATGTTTGGGGGGTTTTGTTTGTTTGTTTTTATTGTTGGGGATTCATTGAGGGTACAAAGAACCAGGTTACACTGATTGCATTTGTTAGGTAAAATGCCTCGTATGATTGTGTCCCATCCTCAAGATGTGTGTCACACCCTGTGACCCCACCCCCTCCATCCTTCCTTTTCCTTGCATCTCCCTTCCCCCACCCTCCCCCGTGTACTAGTCTATCAATTGTCCTCACATCCGAATTGAATACATGGGATTATTACTGCTCCATTCTTGTATAATGTTTTTTAAAAGTTCAGGTGTGATAAGGATTCCAAAAATAGTTGTTAAAACAAATTCATTCAAGACAAAGAGCACAATGAAAAGGATTTGGTCCTCACCTGAAGAAGCTTAGGATCAAGTGGCAAAGAAAACAGCTCCTGGTAAACATTGGTGGTACAGGAAAAGGCGTGTATGCCAAGCACTGTGCTAGGTGTCTGGGATATGCTAGTAAGTAAGCACAAACATTCCCTGTCTTCATGAAGTTTACAGTTTAGAAAGGAAGAGAGACAATTCCACAATTATGATGCAGTTTGACTTTTATGTGTGCCATAACAGGGCACATAATGGGAGCATCTAACCTACTTTTGCCAGAATTAGAGAAGGCTTTTTACAGGATGTAACATTCTAAGGTCTAGGAAAGAAATAAAAAGTAAGCAGGCAAAAATAGGGAGTAGAATCTCGGCAAAGGAAAGAGCATGTTAAAGCCTGCAGGTGCTAGCACATGATGAATTTAGGAAAGTGACAGTAGCTCAAGACAGCTAGAGCCAGCTACCATGGGAGGAGGAACAAGGACTCAGGTACGGGCCAGGTCACCAGGGCTTTTAAGCTATTCAAGGAATCTGGATCTTATTCTAAGGGCCATAAGGAACCATTCAAGAACTTTAAGAAGAGAACCCATGTGACAAGACTTACATTTTAGGGGAGTTCATTCTGCTTGCAGTGTGAAGAAGGCATTGATCAGAGGTAAGGTTGAACCTAGAGAAACTAGGGAGTCACCCTCAGTCACTCAGGCCAGTATGACATCTGGAACTAGGATTGTGGTGGGTGGATGGAGAGAAGATGCCAGATGCAGCAGATATGGAGGAGGTAAAACTGAGGGACAGTTCTTGGGGATTGAGGGAAGGGGAGGAGTCAAAAATACCCCCACCCCGGTTCTGCATCAGGCAATCTAGTGGACAGGGATGGAATGAGGAGAGGGTACAGGAGTGAGGAGGAGACTGAGGTTAGCACTGGATCTGTCCATCTGAGACGTGGTGAGTCCTGGGGGACGTGTCCAGGGGACAGCTGCACGTACACGTGGCAGTCCAGACAGCAATCTAGGCCATGTGGTAATGGAAGGGAAGACAGTGGGTAAGATCACCTGAATGAGTAGAGTGAGAAATAAAGCAGGAAGAGATGCCCTGAGCATGGGGACAGTTGACAGTGAGCACCAAACGAACCTCCAGTAAACTGACACTGCACTTCTGCACAGGAAAATTCTATTAGATACTGAAGACAAAGTTGTCCTTATTGTCCACCTTTCCCCTTGATGCTGCTTCTACTCTGGCAAACTGTATGCTTTGCTGTTCCTAAAAGACACAAAGAACTTCACATCTCCACAGATTTAATCATTTTACTCCTGCCTTCAAAAAAAGGCCAATTCAATACAACCCATGCCCTTACCCCTCCAAGTCTAAAATACCTTCCAGCCTAAATTATAAACCTCTTGAAATCATGGATAATTTATCATTTTCTCATCCACAGACCACAGCACAGACTCTTATGGATAGAGGGTATTCTGTAAATACTTGCTTAAATAAATAAGTGGCAAATGTTTGAACAGTAGAGATTGACTCACTATGCTCAGATAGGTAGACTCTGTCCTGTAGGAAAAGCCAAGGTTATCCTTCATATGAGTATTTGGTATTCTTTTTTTTTTTGAGACAGAGTCTCACGAAGTCTTCCTTGGTAGAGTGCCATAGCATCACAGCTCACAGCAACCTTAAACTCTTGGGCTAAAGTGATTATCTTGCCTTAGCCTCCCAAATAGCTGGAATGACAGGTGGCTGCCATAACACCCAGCTATTTCTTGTTGTACTTGTCATTGTTGTTTAGCTGTCCAGGGCCAGGTTCAAACCCTCCACCTTCAGTGTATGTGGCTGGAGCCATAACCACTGTGCTATAGGCACAAAGCCAGTATGTGGTATTCTGGAAACAAAATATTACTTGGGATGGTCTTCAGTGTGATTGTCATCAAAGGGCAAGAGTAAGAGTCATTGGGTGTTGGGCAGGATGAAAAACTTTACCAGATAAAGAAATTCCCAGAGTGTGCACTGTGTATGTGTATGTATGCGCCCACACGCCCGCACGCGCGCGCGCGCGTGTGTGTGTGTGTGTGTGTGTATGTGTTTGTGGAGAGCATAATGGAACTTTTTTTTTTTTGTAGAGACAGAGTCTCACTTTATTGCCCTCAGTAGAGTGCCGTGGCATCACATAGCTCACAGCAACCTCCAACTCCTGGGCTTAGGCGATTCTCTTGCCTCAGCCTCCCGAGTACCTGGGACTACAGGCGCCCTCCACAACGCCCGGCTATTTTTCTGTTTTGCAATTCGGCTGAGGCTGGGTGTGAACCCACCACCTTTGGTCTATGGGGCCGATGCCCTACTCGATGAGCCACAGGCACTGCCCTTTTTTTTTTTTTTTTTTGAGACAGAGTCTGGCTATTTCACCCTCAGTAGGGTGCCGTGGCATCACAGCTCACAGAAACCTCAAATTCCTGCACCTAAGTGATTCTCTTATCTCAGCCTCCCAAGTAGCTGGGACTACAGGCGCTCGCCACAACGTCTGGCTATTTTTTATTGCAGTTGTCATTTTTGTTTAGCTGGCCTGGGCTGGATTTGAACCCACCAGCCTCAGTATATGTGGCTGGCACCCTAGCCACTGAGCTACAGGTGCCACCCATAATGGAACTATTAATAGTACCCTCTAAAAAGCCTAAATGAGGAGGTCCTTTTGGTATATCAGGAGCACCAAAGAACTGTCCCAGTGGCTGATGAACTCTGAGTCTGATTATCAGAAAATTCTAGATTATTAATGGGTCAAAAACTGCAATGTGAATGGAAGACACCATTTATAAATAAACAAAAAGTATGCTATAAAAATTCCACGCCTGTGTTCTTTCTACTGCCCCATGCTGTCTCCTGAGAACTAACATTAGATACAATTTAAAAGAAGTGCTACAAAATGTAGTCATATCAAAAAGGGTCCCTGCAGATATGTTCAGTACCAAAATGTGTATTCTTTGACAGAAAGAAATTAGAAGCCTCTGGATTAGAAAATGAAAAAAAACCTGCTGATGTCACTCTGCCCGAGGCTTTAAAAGAATAAGAACACGCCTGCTAGTACAGGTAATGAGATGCTCTCAATTTATTCTAAGCCATAAATGTTTTATTTATTACTTTAGGACTGCAAAATAAGATAAGTTGTTATTCCAATAACAAGTATACATGGAAAGAAAAATCACATTGATCCATCCTATTTCCCAAAAAGACTGTTTCCCGCTATAGTCTAGAGGCAAATTGTGCAGCAATTTCCACCACGAGCTATTCCCTTGGTGCATGCAAATACAGTTTTTGCCTTATACAAAGTAGACTTCAAGTTTAGATGTTTATAACAACCATGCCAACTTATTCAAACTTCCTAGAACAATTAATCATTCTATTGCCAGTGGCTATGTCCACTGCTTGCCCATGCAGCAAGGATGGCATTGAAATGGAAACAAAGACAAAAATGAATCTTAAGAAGTGTGTTCAGGGAAGGAAAGCTTTCCCATCGCACCTCCCCCCTTCTCC
Organism: Arctocebus calabarensis; assembly: GCA_963573935.1. Taxonomy (NCBI): domain Eukaryota; kingdom Metazoa; phylum Chordata; class Mammalia; order Primates; family Lorisidae; genus Arctocebus; species Arctocebus calabarensis. Next base: position 31,444 of record CAUYON010107730.1, read on the forward strand.
CAAATCCCCATGCAAACACATAATGGCTGCTGCAGCTGCAGGGAGCCTGTCTGTCACACACAGAAAAACAGTGACCCTCTCTGCCAAAAAGAAAGACATCCAACCAAGTAGGAGATGCAGCCCACGAAGGGAGGATGCTTGCTGTTGGGGCCTGAAGAATAGCCTTTGGAGAGAAGATAAGCAGTGTGCCAGGTTGGAAAACCAAGGAAATAATGAAAATGTTAACAATTTTTATAAGGGCTTCAGAGCCTTGCAGTCGTCTTCCCATTTAACCAAAAGATGTTATCTCTTTGTGTTCTCTGAGCCTTCTCCCCTGTGCTACGTGCTACTGAAGAAACTGCCATCTTCTTACCTCTCCCAAGCACTGTGCAATAAACAAGATTCCTAATGTCATGAAAGCACAAAGGGTCAGGACAAAATCCTATTGATAACCATACAGTAAATGGGACTGTCTTCATTTCAACACCCCTTGGAGAGCATGGAGAAGATGAGAGAAAATAACAACCACAGAGGCGATCGCTGGCACTAAAATTCCATCATTTGTGTTGTGGAGGGTGAAAAGTTTAACAAAAGAAAAAGTTAACCAAATTCTACTGTCAAATGTAAAGGACAATTACAGAGCACTATCTCCTTCTAAAATAGAAAAAATATAACAAAATTGGATTCAGGAATTTCAAGGTCAAATGGTTCCTCTGAGTGGATTTCTTTAGTTGGTGGTACACTTAACAATACAAGGATCAACTTTTTTAATAAGAATATGAAGCAAGCCAGGCATTTTCCCAAGAACATATTTGCTAAAATGGGAGGAAAGGAGGAAGGGAGTTAGGAAGGAAGGGAGGGAGGGAGGGAGGAAGGAAGGAAGTCAGTCAAGTTCACAGTTAGCAGGAATGATAACTCAGCACTGAACTTGCTAAAAATAGTTACTCTGAGGAATAAGGAATGAACCAATCAACACAAATGTCTCAATGAAGTCAATCCTCCCAGCAGACTTTACCAAAATGTTTTACTTACTTGATATAAAAGATTATGATTCACTCCAGAGATACAAATTTGCCCACTATTTAACCATGGCTTTCTGAATATTTACAGAAATTTTCAAATCTATAGTCCCTATTTTTACTATCTTTATTTATTTGTCAAAGTCTAAAGTCCCTACAATAGCAAGGCAAATACAATACCTTTGTCAAAGGCATGCAAGGCCAAGTTCCATTTCCTAGGAATCTACATTTCAAGTTTTGAAGAATCCTTAGAAATTATCTAGTGCAAAGCTTTTCAACTGTCCCTCTACAAATTCTAATCCCCATCAACCAAACAATATGACAATATTCCATTGGTAACAAAATTCACTACAGCAGTGATTCTCCTTTGGGGAAAGACATGCACACAGACACACACGGAGCATGTGGCATTCCAACCTTAGACTGCTAAGCTCCGAGTAATTCTGTTATGCTCACTTAAGCAGGGTACTGTCATATCCTTTGCGCTAACTAATCTAATCTAGAAGGTAACTAATCTAATCAATGGAAACTTCCAACCTGGGGATTCGCCCACCATTATAAGTCACTAAAAGGCTTAGCAGTAGACTTAAGTCTGAGTTTCAACATGGCATTTTTCCCCCCTCAATACTCTGCTTTCCTTCCATTCTCTATAAACATTCCCAAATGAAAAAAAAAAAAAATGCAATCAATAAAGCTCTCTCCATTTCATCATATGCACAGGCAAAAGCCTTATTTACAGTCACCTCAATTCATGATTTACCACTACAGCAATTATTATATTTTTTTCTTTCCTGCAAGTGAGTATAGGAAACAGTACAACTAAATCTAACCCCACTATTTATTCATTAATTCAAGGACAGCCATTAGCCAAAGACTCAACCTCTGCCCTCGTGGAAGGCCTCACCTGTAACAACAGCTGACGGCTGCACTGAGCCTCTGTTAGTGCCTATTCCCACCCCCCTCTGAAATCTAGTGTGACATCCAGAAGCTACATTTCTAATCTTATCAGATCCCCGCCACTTTAGTTTACACTTAATAATAATTTGTTCTCCCTCTAATTCAGGATAGGAAATTACTTAAGAGAAATGGCATTCTTACGGAGAGGGGCATCCTCTCAGGTAACAAAGCTAATTATTCTGGCCTATTCTGTAGAACTTTTTATTAACTACAGGGATGGCTCTGCAGTTTTACCTCCTCACTCTACTGACCAAGGGAACTGGGAAGTAGAAGAAATCTACATCTTCACAGTTTGCTTTTTCTCCTCTTTGGACATTTTATTTTCACTCTCTTAACCCAGCCTCAGGTTTCCACAAGCTACCAATTTCTGTTACTACCCAACCATCAAGAGCCCAAGGAAGTCAGCTGAGTTCTGTCGACACTAGAAGAAAAGTTCTGTCTCTGACTAGCTGCTATGTTCACACTGGACTATCTCACCATTAGGCAGTGCTCTAGCTGCCTCTAATGAACATCCTTCTTTGAGCTTCTACACAGGTCACTATGAAAATTTTGAGACAGACTAAGTTATGGTCCATTATTTCACTTCCACAAAACACAGTCGACAGTATCCTTTCTGACTGACCTGTGCAAGTTTCAACTTACTCAGCTAATCAGTGTTGCTAAAAGGGTTTCAATTGTTTTCATCCATGTGGATTTTATGTTTCTTGATTTTTGTGTATCTCAAAATTTTCATAATGATCCCCATACCAGCAGCCATCTTTTCCAATGATTTCTACCCTAATTCTCACAAGTACTGACATTCTTTCATGGCCCATTCATTTCTTCTATTTTCTGCTCTTTTTTCCATCCATTCATTTCCACCAAACATTCCAAATTAAATGCTCTATGCCAGACATCGTTCTTCTATATGCTGTGTAACATAACTTTGCAACCAAAACACTAGTTCTTTCTATTCCATCGGCCAGTATACATTTGCATACACAATTATAAACAAATAATTATTCTCATTTAGAGAAGACAGAAAATAGGCTGCATAGAGATCCTGACAGCTATTCAAGAAGAAAAAGAATTGAAAAAGTCACTTCCTGTCTCCCTATGAACTAATTGTTCCCTGTAAATAACATGCATGAAAGAATATTTACTTTGGGCTTTCGAATATGTGACAGAGCTGGACAACTTTTGACTTATAAACGCATAATTTAGTAGCTACTATTGTCAGTATTTTCACTATTCTGTAACATGAAATATTTGAAGTGTCAGGTACCACCTAGGGAGGGAATTGTTTTAGCACGCTCAGCTATGGATACTCTCTGTAGTGCCCGAAACAGCTAAAACCACTGAAAACAAAAATCCCCCCAAATTATGTGAAATCAGCAAAACAAAATACAATTTGAATCTATCTTCTTCCTTTCCAGCTTAGCATCCACATAGATATATGGGAGGAAGTATAATAAATAATATAGATTTTTTTTAAAAGAATCCCTTTTTTTCTAGATAATCTAACAAAAGAATTGAAAGAAAAGGGGACATAATTAAACTTCATTGCACTCTTTAAAAAAAAGTTCCCATATTTCTTATCAAAATCTGGGCTGACAGGCATGTTATTTAATTGCTTCTTTAAATAGTACCCATTAATATCCCAATTTCAGCATCAGCCTGTGCACGCGGAGAAAAAGATGAACTTTGAAATAGCTAAAAAGCAAAACAAACTGCTTTCTTAAAATTTTAACAAAATCTGAAATGAGGAAAAGCCATGAGGGGGAAACAACCTCCCTACTTTCCATTTCTGGTGAAGCAGCCAGGCCCAGACCAATGACTGCATAGTCAGAGGCTAATCTGAACTGATGTCAAGGTAAAACATCTGCTTTGTCAAAAACTCCCGAGATGCTAGAAAAACGAAGCGCAGGACATTACTGAAACTATAATCTGTACCGAAGGGAAATCTGTGAGTCTAGTCAACCGTGGCTCATGTATAATTCACCCTTGGCATCTAACACATTTCCCCCTGGATATCTTGTCAGGGCCCTAAACTCAACATATCTAAAACAGCATATAATACCTCCTCCTTAAGCCAGTTGTCCTTGGTGACTTTCCTATTTCTCTATCACCAGTTATCCTAGTCTTGAAGCCAAAAAAATGACTTCTTCTACCTTCTTCTTCTTCTTTTTTTTTTTTTGAGACAGAGCCTCAAGCTGTCACCCTGGATAGAGTGCTGTGGCATCACAGCTCACAGCAACCTCCAATTCCTGAGCTCAAGCGAGTCTCTTGCCTCCGCCTCCCAAGTAGCTGGGACTACAGGCGCCCGTCACAACACCCAGCCATTTTTTGGTTGCAGCCGTCATTGTTGTTTGGCAGGCCCTGGGGCTGGATTCGAACCCGCCAGCTCAGGTGTATATGGCTGGCGCCTTAGCCCATTGATACCACAGGCGCCGAGCCTTTTCTTTTTTATTATTAATTTTATTATTTTTTGAGACAGAGTTATCCTTGGTAGAGTGCTGTGGCGTCACAGCTCACAGCAAGCTCAGATTCCTGGACTCCAGCCATCCTCTAGCTTCAGCCTCCCAAGTAGCTGGGACTACAGGCGTCCTTCACGATGCCTGACTAGTTTTTCTATTTTTTAGTAGAGATGGGGCTCAAGCAATCCACCCACCTTGGCCTCCCAGAATTCTGGGATTATAGGCATGAGCCGCCTGGCATTATTAATGTTTTTTTTTTGTTGTTGTTGTTGTTGTATAGACAGAGTCTCATTTTATTGCCCTCAATAGAGTGCCGTGGCATCACACAGCTCACAGCAACCTCCAGTTCCTGGGCTTAGGCGATTCTCTTGCTTCAGCCTCCGAGTAGCTGGAACTACAGGCTCCTGCCACAACGCCTGGCTATTTTTCTGTTTTGCAGTTCGGCCGAGGTGGGGTTTGAACCTGCCACCTTCAGTATATGGGGCCGGCGCCCAACTCGCTGAGCCACAGGCGCTGCCCTATTTTTGATTGACAAATTATAGTTGCATACATTTATGGGGTACACATGTTATGTTTGAGATACACACACACACACAATGCAGAATGATTAAATCAAGCTAAGGAACATAACTGCCACCTCTATTACCTATCTTTTTTTTTTTTAACAAGTGAACAGTTTATTAAGAATTAAACAAAGGTATGATGTGATACAGTACAAGTAAGACAATCAAGATAGGTATAATAGTACTACTCACACAAAAACTTAAATTTTACCTCAAAAAAAATCACAAGACAAAAGAGAAAGCAATTTCACTGTTATAACTATTACCTATCTTTTATTGTTTTTGGTATCCATTGATTTTTAAAAAATGTTTCATGGCTTGGCACCTGTGGCTCAACGGGCTAAGGAGCCAGCCACGTACACCTGAGCTGGCGGGTTCGAATCCAGCCTGGGCCCGCCAAACAACAATGACGGCTGCAACCAAAAAATGGCCAGGCGTTGTGGCAGGAGCCTGTAGTCCCATCTACTTGGGAGGCAGAGGCAGGAGATTCGCTTGAGCCCAGGAATTGGAGGTTGCTGTGAGCTGTGATGCCACAGCACTCTATCCGGGGTGACAGCTTGAGGCTCTGTCTCAAAAAAAAAAAAAAAAGTTTCACATTACTATGAGGGTACAAATGATTAGGTTACAATTTTATGTTTGTCACGTGAGGTCCCTGTTGTAGTTGTGTCCTGTACCCAGGAGGTGTGCTACGTACCCCTACACTGCGCCCCTATATTATCCCCATTAGATGGGAGCACACCAATCTCCCCTCCTCCTCCTCTCCCAACTTGAATTGAATTGAGTTTTTCCTCTCCTGTGTGGGTGTGTATTAGATCATCTACTGATTCATGTTAGTATTCAGTACACTGATACTGCCTTTCCATTTTGTGATACTTTGCTGAGAAGAATGTGCTTCAACTCCATCCAGGTTGATACAAAAGATACAAAGTCTCCATCTTTTTATAGCCGAATAGTATTTCATGGGGTACATACACCACAGTTTATTATTCTACTCCTGGGCTGACGGGCACTTGGGTTATTTCTACATTTTGGTGATTGTAAATTGAACTGTGTCCCTATCATTTTTCTTCTTTTTTTTTTTGTATGTGTGTAGAGACAGAGTTTCACTTTATCACCCTCAGTAGAGTGCAACCTCTAACTCCTGGGCTTGGGCAATTCTCTTGCCTCAGCCTCCCGAGTAGCTGGGACCACAGGCGCTCGCCACAACGCCTGGCTATTTTTTTGTTGCAGTTTGGCCAGGGCTAGGTTTGAACCTGCCACCCTCTGTATATGGGACTGGCGAGCTGCCCACTATCATTATTTTAAATGGTGATACATTTGAAATTTACTCTTACATATTTTGTGACGTTATTGACTACAATCACCCTGTGGTGCTGTAGATCTCAAAACTGATTTCTCCTATCTGAAATGTTTTACTTCTTGTTTTAATGAGGTGCAATTCACATAATATAAATTAATCATCAAGTCACTTGAAAATGTATGATTCAGTGGCATTTACTCTACAATGTCCACTGTGCCACTAATAACCTCTAGCTGGCTCCAAGACATTTTCTTCACCCCAAATGGAAGTGGGGGTTTAGGGTACCTCCAAGAAGTCCCGCTCCGTTCCCTCCTCGCCACAGGCCCTGGGACCCACTGTTTTGCTTCTTTCTGTCTGGATTTACCTTTTCCAAAATTGTTGCATAAATGACAATTACACTTGTCCTATCTGTAGTCAGGACTTCGCCCCAGGGTTTCTGACACTTGTTTCCAGACACCTACTTGCGCTCTTCTGCTCCTCTGAATTGACACACTATGCTTCGTGTGTCCCCAAACAAGCTCTGGGGTTCCTTCCTGGACTCCCCTGGTTTCTCCCATCCCAGGAAATGACATTGGCATTCACTCAGTTGTTCACATGAATAAAACTAGGAATTATAATGGACTCTTCTGTACATTTTTCTGCCTTTATTTGTTTTTTGTTTTTCTTTTTGAAACAGAGTCTTACTCTGTTGCCCTGGGTGGAGTGTCGTGGTGGCATCATAGCTCACAGCAACCTCAAACTCTTGGGCTCAAGTGATCCCCCTGCCTCAGCCAAGTAGCTGGGATGACGGGCCCCCACCACCACCCCTGGTTAGTTTTTCTATTTTTAGTAGAGATGAGGTCTCACTTTTGCCCACCTGTCTCACTCACGCAATGCATCCTCCTCAGCCTCCCAGAGTGCTGGGATTACAGGTGTGAGCCACCATGCCCAGCCCATTCACCTGTTTCTCTTCATTACTCCTTTCTTTTTTTTTTTCAATCGCCAAAAAACAAATAGAAGGATTTACTGGGGTTTCAGGAGGTTTGGGGTTACAGGTAACTTTTTATTTTTATTTTATTTTATTTTATTTTTTGCCATGGCTGGGTTTGAACCCGCCACCTCTGGTATATGGGACCAGCGCCCTGCTCCTTTGAGCCATAGGCGCTGCCCACTTTTTTTTTAAGATACATGTATTTTATTATTCTTCATTACATTATTTCCCCCCCACCCCCCAGTGGTGAGACAGAATTTATTTACAGAAAAGAATACAGAAAACACTAAAGCTCCTGGTAGAGGGAGAGAACTCAAGTGGGGAGAGAGAAGCTCTCTCCGTTTCTCTCCCAGTCTTTTCCCATCTCCTCCTTTAGGCCTTTAGTCTCAGGGTATATATAGGTGTATGGGTTCCTTGGCCAGGAAACGAATGAATACAGTCCCTTCCGCAGGGGGCAAGGTGAATGAATGTATCAATGAATGGACATAGTCCATTCATGGAATTGAGGCCTAGGAAATTCACATGAAATTGACCTAGGCATAGGAATACTCCTTTCTTTTTATTTTGCTCTTTTTCCCTTCCTGCTCCTTACTGACAGAAGAGAGGCTTTGGTGGTGGTGAGAATGAGGACTGATGAGAGAAGCATCTGGGCTGGCAGATCTTTGGAACAGGGCGATGTGCTGCAGATTGAGGCTAGTGACGGTTTCTACATCCGAAGCTGCTGTGGGACAGTCGGGGGCCTGATGGAGGGCAGGGGCCAGCACCGTAGTCACAGACCTTGTCCCACTGGTGAAAGCCACCCTTCCCCCAGCACAACTCTCATTCTGTCGAGGGTGAAGCTGCCTCCTCTCCCGTCACCAGCATCCTGGTCCTGGTCCTTCTAACGGTGGTGACTGCCACTGTCCTCTCTTTAGAGAGATGCGTTTTTGGTCACTTTTCATTCCGTCTCTTTAAAATGTGTCACTAATCAATCTAGTTAGAAACAAGCAACCTTTCCTTTTGGAATTGCGAAGTCAGACATCATTACGTTTCATTCCTTGTTCACGTACTTTCTTTGGCCCTTTGTGTGTCAGCATGGAGGGAAGGCGCCCTGCCTCAAGTGCTGCTGTATTTCTGAGACCGAGGTGGTGCACAGAACAATTAAGTTTTGACTTGACTGTCCAGCAGATCTGGGGACTGAAAGTTCACCACGGCAGGCTATTTGGGGGTCCAGGAAGGGGGAAATCCACATAAGCCTGTGTCAGCCTTGCTGCGGCTGCTTCTCTTTGGGATCGGTGGGGCTCCGTGGAAATCAGCGGTGCGGATGCAGACGGATATACAGATGGCCTAACGAGGGTGCAAGGGCAAAGTACAGCGTATTGAATACTTTAAAAAGAATAGAAACTTATTTTTAAACTTAGGAGTTAGCCATATTATAAGTAAATTGCTTTAAAAAAAACCTACAGTAGATTTTATTTAAAACTGAATATTTAGCAGTTTATTGGGTAAGCCTAAAGGCTTGAAATTACACATCTATGGATTTAGGACTCGAAGTTTTGACACCTTGGATCCTATTCTCCTTCCTTTGCTATTTTTTAACTTACTGCAACAGATGAGGGGCTCTTAAACCATCTGTTAACCTTTCTTTCTCCTTTTTTAAAAACCGTGTAGAGTCACTCAAGGCAAGACGACCCAGAGCCAGCAAGACTGAAACAAAAAAGCAAAGGAGGTGAGCATGGGCTGAGATCATTGGGTTTGACATTTCAAGGCTTGAGCCCATTAATTTTTTATGCCCTGCTACTTGTATATCGTTAATAAAAATCTGACGAAAAACTTTCTAGGATGTATTTGTTGCTCCGGCTTTGATCTTAATGTTTGCAAACTAATACATTAATACATGGGAAGCCTTAAGGAGGTTTTCTAAGAGAATATTTCCATACATTATATTTTCATTTCCATTTTAGGTAGCTGAGCCTCTGTGGGGTTGTTGATGGCAGTGGCATTAGATTTTGGTGGGAGATGTGTCTCTTTACGTGCTGTTAAATGTTATTTCCCCATCCTAGGAAACCTTGTCATCAATATTTTACCTAAATCCACTTCTGTAAGAGCTCACCCGTCTAAGATGTGTTGTCCGTTCAAATGCTTCATTTTAAAAAGATATGCAAGACTCAGTTTGGTTATTTGCAGTAGTAAAATCAGTCCCAGATCACCTAACAGCAGAATTTGCTATCTAGTCATTAAAATTTCCCTAGGATTAGGCTGTTGAGATCAGCTCCCCGGAATATCATCATCTCTGATCCATTTTTAAGTCCCTGTTCGCTAGTAGTGGCTTCTATGACTAACCAACTGAGTCGTGACAAACTCAAAAGACAAGCTAAGGAAAACGTGTCGTTTCATTATTTATATGGTTTTTTTTGTTTCTTTTTTTTTTTTTGAGACAGAGCCTCAAGCTGTCACCCTGGGTAGAGTGCTGTGGCATCACAGCTCACAGAAATCTCCAATTCCTGGACTCAAGCGAGTCTCCTGCCTCCACCTCCCAAGTAGCTGGGACTACAGGCGCCCGCCACAACGCCTGGCCATTTTTTGGTTGCAGTCGTCATTGTTGTTTGGCAGGCCGGGCTGGATTCGAACCCGCCAGCTCAGGTGTATGTGGCTGGCGCCTTAGCCCATTGAGCCACAGGCGCTGAGCCATCGTTATTTATATGTTATACCGATGCCCCCAAACATAAGATGGAGTCACAGCATCACGAAATGTTCCCCCCTAACTTTCGAAGTGACGTTTAAAATGGGTCCAATGAATCACCACCATCTATTTGAAAATTTACTTTATAAAACAAGTAGATATGAAACTTGATTTATTACTTATTTAAAAAGATGGCTAGCCTCATTTTGAGCACTTTGCAGGCTAATAGGCTGTTCAAATGGCTCCTTCAGTCACACATCACTCCAAAGTGACTGTGAAGTTCTTAGAGTATGTATGATTTATACTGAGAATGATACTACTTCAATAGTTTTCAAAGTTTTATCCTTGTAAGTGATGTTGAAAATGTCTATCATGTTCTGATTTAGGAGTGCTTAATTATTCCAACAAATGTTAAGTACCCCTTTCTTGGAGAAGAGGGCATGTGGGGGAAAGCATCCCCATACGGAAAAGCAAAATTAATTTCAGTGTGGTGACCACTAAAATAACCACTGGTCGGAGTAATGATTACGAAAATTTCTTTAACTGTTATTCTACAAAAAGATGAAATTCTTACCAACATGGTTATTTTTAGACCCACTAGAGGGAGTAATGCCCCGCAGATGTGTATTTCTTAATGAAAAAGGTTTGTTTGTCACTGAGTTGGTAAATAAATTTGGGGTAACGGTATTGTCAAAATCAGCAGCCAGGGTGTCCTTAGCCTCCCTCTGTGTTTCTGAACGCGGCTGGGTGACAGAGGGGAGCTCTAGACTGCCCTGCATTTGTCCTACTTCTTTCTCTGCTTTCTAATGTGGTTCCTTAATTCTATAATTCTGCCTACTGTCCCGAGGCGATATTGATATGCAAATAGGCTTTAGCATTCAAAAACTGAAGCTTGTGAGATTCTGACTTTCATTTTTTAGAGATTCTGAGTTTGGTACAGTCGCCCCACAACAGGGAATAAATGATCCCAACTTGATGTGTGTCGCAGCTTTCAGGAGCAAGTCTTCTTCTGGCTCAGGACCTGCCCCTGGGCCACCTGGGGGTCTCCCTGGACCAGTGCTCTGACGCTGGGGGAACAGGAGGGAAAGGAAGAGGGGAAAGGAAACCTCGTTATCGGGGCTAAATGATGTCCCCTCGAACAGCACACTTCTTCTCATCTTCTGTCTCCTCTGAAGCAAGGATAAAGAAGGAGCTTCACACCAGACATGTGCTCGATTTTTCAAAACTTAAAAAGGTTAAAGTAATGTATACCCACGCTTTTAAAATTTTTAAGAAGTACCAAAAGGCTTCTAGTGAAAAGTGCAGCAGACTGGGCTCGAGAGCAGTCGCTTTGTAAAATAAAATCTTTACTGAAGTAAAATTCACATACAGTGAAATACGTACACAGCCTGGAAGCCTTGGAACCGACTGGTTTGGATAAAGAGGTTCCAGTTTTTAGCTACCACCACCATCAAGATACAAGGCGTTTCCACTACCCCTTCTTGTCATGCTGCACCGGAAAGTACAATTAATTCAGTGCACCATAATGAGCATTAAAAGGCCTCTGATTGTAAAATCTGTTACTATTGTTTGAGAAAAGGTGTAAGAGTTATAAATACGGGTTATACTTTAGACCCACTAGAGGGAGTCAGGAGGTCCAATTGATCAGTGTTTTCTCTTGTGTTTCTGAAACATCATTGCCTAAGAAACCCGCTAGAATGTACTCATATGTTTTCTTCCAAGAGTCTCATGGTTTTAGCTCTTACATTAGGGCCTGTGATCCATTTTGAGCTAAATTTTGTGGATCGTGTGGGGGAAGGGTCCAAATTTAGTCCATTGCATGAGGCTGTCCAATGGTCCTCGTGTCATTTGTCGAAAAGATATCCTGTCCTCAGTTGGATTTTCTTGGTACCCTTTTGAAAATTAGTTGATCATGAATGTATAGCCTGCCTGCCTGCCTGCTTTCCTTCTTTCTTCCTTTCCTTTCCTTCCTTTAGTTTCTCTCTTTCTCTCCTTCCCTCCCTGTCTCTCTCTCTCCTGCACCCCCTTTCTCTTTCTGACAGTGTCTCACTCTGTCGCCCTGGGTACAGTGCCAGGAGTCATCATAGCTCACAGCAACCTCAAACTCTTAGGCTCAAGCAATCCTGCTTCAGTCCCCGAGTAGTTGTGACTATAGGCTCTCGCCACAACCTCTGGCTAGTTTGTCTGTTTTTAGGAGAGATGGGGTGTCACTCTTGCTCAGGCTGGTCTCGAACTCCCAAGCTCAAGCAATGCACCCGAAAGGCTTATTTTTTTACCCTCAGTTTTCTTCCATTGATCTAAACGTCTATCCTTATGCCAGATCCCACGCTGTCTTGATCATAGGAGCATTAAAGTAAGTTTTGACAGGGCTGTGCCTGTGGCTCATCGAGTAGGACACTGGCCCCATATACCGAAGGTGACGGGTTCAAACCCGGCCTCGGCAGAACTGCAAAACAGAAAAATAGCCGGGAATTGTGGCGGGCACCTGGAGTCCCAGCTACTCGCGAGACTGAGGCAAGAAATCGCCTAAGCCCAGGAGTTGGAGGTTGCTTTCAGCTGTGTGACACCAGGGAACCCTCCTGAGGGTGATGAAGTGAGACTCTGTCTCTATAAAAAAAAAAAGTAAATAAATAAAATAAAACTAGATGAAGTGAGACTCTGTCTCTACAAAAAAAAAAAATTAAATAAAACTAAAGGAAAAAAATAACACTCCTCTTTTTAAAAAAAAAAGTAAGTTTTGACATCAGGATATGTAAGTCCTTCAACTTTGTTCTGCATTCTCTGGATTGTTTTAGCTATTCCTGTCCTTTGCATTTCTACATGAATTTTAGATCAGCTTGTCAATTTCTGCAAAAAAAAAAAAAAAAAAAGCCAAATGGGATTTTAATAGAGATCACATGGAGTCTTAGATCAATTTGTGCAGAATTGCTGTCGTGGTAATATCGGGTCTTCCAATCCATGACAGTGCAATGCATCTTCATTTATTTAAATCATCTTGATTTCTTTGAACAAAGTTTTATGGTTTTCAGACTGTGTTTTGCACTTCTTTTGTTAAATGTATTCTGAAACATTTTATTCTTTTGAATGCCATATTGCAAATGAAACAGCTTTCTTATTTTCATTAAGTATTATTGATTGCCAATGTTTAGAAATAAAATTGATTTTTGTATGTTGTTCCCTTTACACTGATGAACTCACTTGTTAGTTTAGTCATTTTTTTTTAAGTGGGGCCCTTAGGATCTTCTATATGCATGATTGTGTTGTCTGAGAAAGATAGTTTTATTTCTGATTTTCCAGTCTGGGTACCTTTTTTTTTTTTTTGCAGTTTTTGGCTGGGGCTGGGTTTGAACCTGGCACCTCCGGCATATGGGGCCAGCTCCCTACTCACTGAGCCACACGCTGCCCCAGTATCTTTTATTTTTTTCTTGCCTAACTTCCCTGGCTAAAACCTCCACTATGATGTTGAAGAGGAGTCCTAAGAGTCGACATCTTCCTCATGTTCTCTTATCTTTTGGGTAGCAGAAATGCACAATTTTGATAAGTGCAACTTATCAATTTTTTGTTTTATAGTCAGTGTTTTTGTGTTTCAAGAAATCTTTGCCTACTACAAGGTTGTGAAAAAATGTCTTCTTTTTTTTTTTTTTTGAATTTTTTGGCTGGGGCTGGGTTTGAACCCACCACCTCCAGGATATGCGTCTAGCGCTCTACTCCTTTGAGCCACAGGCACTGCCCTCTTGCCCATTTTTTAAAAGAAGTGAATTACAGGTTGAAGCATATGATGTAAAAATCTTTTAAATATTACTGGGTTTCAGCCAAACTTTGCTT
>CAUYON010107732.1:0-14119 GCA_963573935.1 Arctocebus calabarensis
TGTTTTCACATAGTAAATGAGAAAATCTCATGAATGTTATGTCAATCAGGTTGATAAAAATATCTCAGATTGCATGTGAAGCCCACACACTGTACCCCATGATTGAACTAATGTACACAGCTATGATTCAATAAAAAAAAAAATTAGAGCAGAATTAAATGAAATTGAAAACAAAAGAATTATACAACAGATCAATCAAATCAAATCAAATCAAAAAGTTGGTTTTTTGAAAAGGTCAATAAAATAGATAAACCTTTGGATAACCTAATCAGGAAAAAAAGAGTAAAATATCTAATTTCATCAATCAGAAATGGTAAAGACAAAATAACAACAAACCCCTCAGAAATTTAAAAAAATCCTTAACGAATATTACAAGAAACTTTACTCTCAGAAATATGAAAATCTGAAGGAAATCGACCAATACTTGGAAGCACGCCACCTACGAAGACTTAGCCAGAATGGCTTAGTGAAAATGTTGAACAGGCCTATATCAAGTTCTGAAATAGCATCAACTATAAAAAAATCTCCCTAAAAGGAAAAGCCCAGGACCAGATGGCTTCATGTCAGAATTCTGCCAAACCTGTAAAGAAGAACTAGTACCTATATTACTAAACCTCTTCCAAAATATAGAAAAAGAAGGAATACTACCCAACACATTCTATGAAGCAAACATCACCTTCATCCCTAAACCAGGGAGAGACCAAACAAGAAAAGAAAACTATAAACCAATATCACTAATGAATATTGATGCAAAAATATTTAACAAGATACTAACAAACATAATCCAACAAATCCATCAAACAAATCATACACCATGATCAAGTGGGCTTTATCCCAGGGTCTCAAGGCTAGTTCAATATATTCAGCACATAAACAAATTAAAAAATAAAGACCATATGATTCTCTCCATTGATGCAGAAAAAGCTTTTGACAATATCCAGCATCCCTTCATGATCAGAACACTTAAAAAAAAATTGGTATAGAAAGGACATTTCTTAAACTGATAGAGGCTATCTACAGCAAACCCACAGCCAATATCGTATTAAATGAAGTTCAATTGAAACCATTTCCACTTAGATCAGGAACCAGGCAAGGTTGGCTAATGGAAATTTTAGCCATTGCAATCAGGGAAGAAAAGGCGATCAAGGGTATCCACATATGGTCAGAGGAAATCAAACTTTCACTCTTTGCAGATGATATGATTGTATATCTGGAAAACACCAGGGATTTTACTACAAAACTTTTAGAAGTGATCAAGGAATACAGCAATATCTCAGGCTACAGAATCAACACCCATAAATCTGTAGCCTTCATATGTACCAACAATAGCCAAACCAAAAAAACAGTTAAGGACTCTATTCCTTTCACAGTAGTTCCAAAGAAATGAAATATTTGGGAGTTTACCTAACAAAGGATGTGAATGATCTCTATAAAGAGAACTATGAAACCTTAAGAAAAGAAATAGCTGAAAATGTTAACAAATGGAAAAATATACCATGCTCATGCCTGGGAAGAATCAACATTGTTAAAATGTCTATACCACCCAAAGCAATATATAATTTTAATGCAATTCCTATCAAAGCTCCATTGTCATATCTTAAAGATCTCAAAAAAATAATACTTCATTTGATATGGAATCAGAAAAAAAACTCTAATAGCCAAGACATTACTCAGAAATAAAAAGAAAGCAGGAGGAATCACAATACCATACCTGAGACTGTACTATAAATCTATAGTGATCAAAACAGCATGGTACTGGCACAAAAACAGAGAGGTAGACATTTGGAACAGAATAGAGAACCAAGAGATGAATCCAGCTACTTACCGTTACTTGATCTTTGACAAGCCAATTAAAAACATCCAGTGGGGAAAAGACTCCCTATTTAACAAATGATGCTGGGTGAACTGCCTGGCGACCTGTAGGAGACTAAAACTGGACCCACACCTCTCACCATTAACTAAGGTAGACTCTCACTGGATTAAAGATTTGAACTTAAGACATGAAACTATCAAAATATTAGAAGAAAGTGCAGGGGAAACTTTTGAAGGAATTGGCTTGCGTGAATATTTTATCAGGAGGACTCCCCAGGCAACTGAAGCAGTATCAAAAATACACTACTGGGACCTGATCAAACTAAAAAGCTTCTGTACAGCCAAGAACATAGTGTATAGCAAGCAGACAGCCCTCAGAATGGGAGAAAATATTTGCAAGTTACACCTCTGACAAAGGTTTAATAATCAGAATCCACAGAGAACTCCAACATATTAGCAAGAAAAGAACAAGTGATCCCATCTCAGGGTGGGCAAAGGACTTGAAGAGAAACTTCTCCAAAGAAGACAGGCCTACAGACACATGAAAAAATGCTCATCATCCTTAATCATCAGAGAAATGCAACTCAAAACTACTTTGAGATATCACCTAACTCTGGTAAAATGTCATGATGGGTATGTTAAACAGTTTGATGAAAACATTTCAGATTGTATATGAAGCCAGCACATTGTACCCCATGATTGCACTAATATACACAGCTATGATTTAATAAAAAAAAAAAGAAGAAGAAGAAGAAAGAAAGAAAAGAAAACCAGTAGTTAAGTGATCATTTTCTAAGCAATTTGAATTACTCAGTATTTATCCATTTTTAAAATGGTCAGAAGCACAGTGAGGCTAATCTCAAAACCATTGACAGTGATAGGTCTCAGAATTAATAGACCAGTTTGCCATGAGACATCACCAGGCTCCCATCATTAAGTGTGTCAAAAATTTCTCCTTTACATTTATATATTTATCTTTGAAAGCATGTTCCACAGAATATCAATCCTCTCATTCCTTAGGGATTCTAAGCATGGCCCCATCAGAGCAACTGCCAATCTCGGCCACCACAAATAATTAACCCCACCATGAAGTATTTAAAATATGTAGAGGTTAAAAGATCATAAAAATGAGACCATATGTCCAAACATACCACGTGTGCTTTGGCAAGGGGAATGTACGTGTTAAGACAAATCTTAACCAGGCTGCCAGGAACTAGATCAAAACCAGGACAAGAAGATTCTTTTCATATAAGCTAGGTACTTCCTTAGCACTTATCCTGAGATCTGCCAAGACAAAAGAAGCCAGTCTACCCATATTGGCCTGGCAAAGCCATCATCCTTGATGGCTGATAAAATAAAAGGTCTAGATCCTTTTTGGTTTAGGGAAATAAACTACCTTGGTCCAAGTCCTGGCTCCACAAATGACTCTTCTGTCAACATCTTTACATGTTGGCAAAGTACTTAACACTTCTGATCTTCAATTTCTACATCTATAATATGGAGATGATTGTATCTTTCTTCTGGAATGTTTTGAAGATCAAACAAGATAAACAGAGTATTTGGAATTTTTTGGCACACAATAAATGTTGGTGTTCTTATTAAGAACAAATGTACATCCAATCTCCTGAAGAATGCCATTGTTTTAGTCCCCACTCTTACTTATTTCAGATTATGTTCCAAGAAGGCACTAGATCTGAAAAGATACATCCAGTTTTGCCAAATGCCTTCACCACCAAGGGGACTTCCACTTAGGAAAGACCTGAGAAAGAGCATATAGAACCAGAATCTACTCATTTACAAGCCTGTATGCTCCCTGAGTGCACCATCTACATTGGTGTGAGGTTTATCCCATAGAAGGTAAACAGCCAAGGAGTCTTCTTGAATATGAGTGCCAGGAAGAACAGTAAAAATTGGAGATGTCCTTTGAAACTAATATATAGCTTTCATATGAAGGCTATAAGCCAATTATAGCATAAGAATATGGGGAAAGGGGCAAAGGAGGGGAGGGGAGGGGAGAGGATAGGCGGAGGGAGGGTAATTGATGGGATCACAACTACTGTGCATCTTAGAAGGGTACAGGTGAAACTTACTAAATACAGAGTGTAAATGTCTTAACACAATAACTAAGAAAATGCCATGAAGGCTATGTTAATCAGTTTGATGAAGGTGTTTCAGATTGTATATGAAACCAGCACATTGTACCCCCTGATTGCACTAATGTACACAGCTATGATTTAATAAAAAAGAAAAAAATTGGAAATGTCAGGGTATGCAGGCAGTAGCTTTAACCCATGCATTATATGTAATCAATTACTCAGAATAACTTGTGCCCCACTTATTTCAATTGAATGAGTAGACTATAAAACTGTCACGAACTAGAAAGAAATTACTTTTAGATAGTCCATGTTTGGCCCTATCCCTGTCACACTTCTCATCCTTTATAACTAATTACCTAGTGTTTATTATACTAATATGTGTCAAAATTGTTAAATTAAAAACTGTTGGAATAAAATTAAATTAAAAAAAAAACTCACTCTAATATTTAGCTAAGTGAATGAGAATTAACTTATATAACCCTTAAGGGAAAAAATGTAGTTTCTCATACTCTTAATGCCTTTTAGGGTTTAAAATTTATATTATATTCTCTTTTTTTTTTTTGAGACAGAGCCTCAAGCTGTCACCCTAGATAGAGTGCCGTGGCATCACAGCTCACAGCAACCGCCAATTCCTGGGCTTAAGCGAGTCTCTTTCCTCTGCCTCCCAAGAAGCTAGGACTACAGGCGCCCGCCACAACGCCCCGCCATTTTTTGGTTGCAGCCGTCATTGTTGTTTGGCGGACCTTGGCTGGATTTGAACCCGCCGGCCTATATTATATTCTCATGATACTTTGGAGAAAAACTAAATTTAAATTCAACATTTTGAAATGTTTTAAATTTTATTTTATTACATATTTGTCTCTGTCCTCACGGTTAAACTCTGAATTCAAGGACAAAATAGCCATCAACAGAATTGTTATACATTAAAAATTATTATAGGGACACACAGGTTAGAGAGTAGTTTTTGCATTTGAAAGTATTTTTAACAATTTAAAAATAATAACTAAAGGAAAATGATCAATTTTTATCATTATTTATGTAAACCCTAAAACAAATTATTCTATCCCTTTTTGAATGCCTTCTAGAATATTTCCTCAATTTATAAATTTCCTCATTCTAATGTAAATTTGTCTTAGATAGCTAAGATGTTTTAAGAATATACATGTTGGCTGGGCACCTATGGCTCAATGGGCTAAGGTGCCAGCCACGTACAACTGAGCTGGTGGGTTCTAATCCAGCCTGGGCCCGCCAAACAACAATGATGGCTGCAACCAAAAACTGACAATCACCAGGCATTGTGGTGGGCACCTGTAAGTCCCAGCTACTTGGGAGGTAAAGGCAGGAGACTTGCTTGAGCCCAGGAATTGGAAGTTGCTGTGAGCTATGATGCCACAGCACTCTACCCAGGGTGACAGCTTGAGGCTCTGCCTCAAAAAAAAGAACATACATGTTAGCAAATTCATTTAGCATTCTCCATCTCACCTAAATTATGTTGAGTTAATGAAGAAATTTAAATTCAATCTATCTCTCTCTCACTTTCCTTTTCTCTTTCGCATTTTTACCAAACCTTAGATTTCCAGGGCTTGGATGAGCCCTGAGGCATCAGCAGCTGGTATATCTCACCTCCATTACAGACTTTGATAAGAGTGCTGACCTATACTCCTCTGCTAAGGCTAATTCTCCCTGCCAAAGTCTTCTCAAAGACCTGGAACCTAATACATCATTTGTCCCATTCAGAACTGCCTTGGCTTTGTGTGGGAGGTGTAGTGGGGAGATGTTTATCCAGTTTCAAAACGAAAAAGCTGAGCTCCAAAGAGGTTCTGGAACCAAAATATAAATGAAGGAACTGACTCCAGAGCTCATGATATTTTACTATACTACACTGCACATCTACAAACACAATTTTGAGCTGATGGCCAATGGTGCGGTAAGTGACATCTGTTTAAATGGTGGGAGTTATACTGACAACTGTGGGGAGACTAATTTGCCTGCAGGTCTACCCAGTTCGTAGTAACTATTACATAAGAGTTTGCAATTTGCCATTCCACAGCCACTTCATGCTCAAAACTGAGCACTTTAAGTGTCTAAAGTATGTCAAAACTACCATGTATGCTTAAGAAGAGAAGAATTTCATAATTTCTTAAAATACAAGGAATTCTATATCTTGAGAATTTCCATACTCAAGCTGGAGAGGCATTTCTATGGTGCTCAGTGAAGCCACAGTTACTTCAAGAAATGGAACTATGTATATAACCCTATCCTTCTAAAGCAATATTAGATTTTTGTAGCACTCATTAATCTTGCTGTTGATCTTTGGCCTTTGATACACATGCAAGCTTCTTCATCTCTACCTACAAAATTCATCTAATGAGGACTATGTTTTCATTCTGGACTCTACAACTAACTTAGGGATCCATCTGGATTCTTGCCTTCAAGAAGCTAACTACAAAAGTAAAGGGGAGAAAAACACTGTCAAGCATACTAGAGCTCAGGGAACAAGAATGATGAGCAGATCTCAGAGAACAATATCAGAAAGAGCATAAAGAGCAAAAAAAAAAGTCAGAAGATGACAAAATAGGAGCTTTCTACCATCACCACCCATGGAGGCATTAACTTTGACAACTACTACAGATGAGTGTGCATTGGTGGGAGTGTGGAAGTCTAGTGGAAAAGTGCCAGCATACTACTAGAGAAAGGAATCCAAGAACACTGAAGAGGGTAAGAAAAGCAATTTAACCTTACCAGGTCACCTTTCCCTCAAGGCAACATAGGTTACTACCAAGGAACCCCCTCAGCCCACAATTTCTCTGACAGAGGAAGGTGAGAGCATAGTGAGTTAGTGCCCTGCTCTCCCATCTATGTAGGACCCACCCATTGCCATCCCAGAATATTGAGGTAATTGGCACAGCTATGTGGTTGGGAAACACCAAGAACAGAGGCAAGGGGCCACAGATCCTACTAATCATTCTGTGGACTCCATGAGGAAGCCTACCTATGAGACACTTGGGAAGCCTGGACTCTGAACTCCTCCTAGCTGACCCATAAATGCTCTAAACACTCAATGCCTCACTATCCCCCAAGTCTGAATTCCAAAGCACATCTTTGCAGGTGGCAGTGCAAGCACACTGTGCACACAGCTGGCTTGACTCTGCAGGATTGGGAGAAGGCACTCAAACTGGAGCATTTGAGAACATCTCCATAGGAAAAATAAGCAGGAAGCTCTTAGCACCCAGCCTGGATTTGCAGAATTGAGAGAAAGCAAAAATTTCAAGAATTCCTACCTTGTTGGAAACAAAAGGTGGAAAGCAGCCATATCCATTAAAAAAGGTCAAAGAGAACCTCAGAATCACTAGCTAGGCTGTTTGGTGAAGGCATTTCTCTCCTAAAGACAGTCAATAAAGACTAGAGGAGATGATGATTTCTTTGAATTTGAGGACAGAAATGTAAGAATTTAAGAAACACCAAAAAATCAAATAAACATGAAGCCACCAAGGGAACAGAATAATATTTCAGTAAACAGCCCCAAAGAAGTGGATACCTATGAATTGCCTCACAAAGAATTTAGGCTATGAGAATACAAAGATAGACAACTCAATGAAATTATAAAATCAAACTATTAATAAAATGAGTTCAATTAAGAGAAATTATGAAAAATAACCAAATTCTGAAGCTGAGAATATGAAGAATGAAACGAAAAATGCAATAAAGAGTGTCAACAGCAGACTTCCTCAAGCAGAAGAAGAAATTTGAAAAAAAGTTGGATGTTGCTACCACCCAGCCCTCCTGATCAATGACGCAGAGGCAGCACCACAGACGGAATGATTGATGGCTGAAGCTCGCTCTGGCATTCAGTGGATGATTGATTTGAAAGGGAATGGCTGACACTCATTCAGGCATTTCAGCAAATTTATTTCTTCCAACAAGACTTATATAGGCTCATAACTTAATCAAGAAGCACATGACTTAATCTTATGATTTAATCAATAAACATATGACTTGAACCTGGCCCTAGGCCGTTTACTGCCTGGGACTTAGACGTCTATGGATAAATTGGACTAACTGATAACCACTTATTATGTAAAACTATCCTTATCAGCTAAGGTTTAACTGGCTTAACTGATAACTACTTTACCAAGGTTATTCTTATGCTAAGTAATAATCCTTTGACCATTTGGAGGCAGTTAATACTCTTATGGGAGTAGCCTGGAAAATCCCACCAGGATTTTTTCTTTCTAACTCAGAAAAGACTTTAAACTTGCCTTCACAAAATGAGAGACTGATTGACCTTACAAGGGCACAGATGACTGTGCCCCTACATTTCCCCCTTTTTAATTAACATTAATACTGCAAAGCATGTATACGCTCTTTTAAGCCAAGAATATCCAGTTTGGATATAAACAACAATGGAGAAAAACCACAAAGGCGCTGGGTTGTCTGTTCTGCTTGCCATCTTCCCTATGAGATTTACTGAAAGTAAATTGAAGTAGGGAATAAAGTGCAACAGCCTACTGTCCCATGTAGGTGAATTAGTCCCCAGCTTCAACTTGGCCAGGTCCTCTGGCACATTCTTTCCTTTAAGGCGTAGCTGCCCGCATTTTTCAGCAAAGCCACTTCTGTGAGCTGGGGGAGAATATCCGCCAAAACTCATATCTAGCCCAAGTACTAAGAATGCTCCTTCTCAGGGCCTCGTACCTCAAGAAGCACAAATGAGACTAATTCACCTTATAAGGGCACAGATGACTGTGCCCCTACAGTTGGAAGATAGGCTATTTGAAAATATCCATTCAGAGGAGAAAAAAGAATGAAAGGGATGAAGAAAACCTATGAGATTTATGGAAGACCATCAAGACAGCTAAAGTTTGCATTATAATATACCAGAAGAAAGAGAGAGAAAGGAGCAGAAAGCTTATTTTAAGATATAATGACTGAAAATGATCCAAATCTGGGAGAGATATGAACATCCAATGACATGATGCTCAAAAGTCTGTGATCAGATTTAACCCAAAGAAGATTTCACCAAGACCATTACAATTAAACTGTCAAAAATCAGAGACAAAGACTTTTAAAAACAGTGAAAGAAAAAGACGTTCCATACATACAAAGATATCACCATATAGCTATTAGGAGATTTTTCAGCAAAAACTGAAGGGTTTCTCCACCAGGAAACCTGGAAAGAGTAGAATAATATATCAAAAGGGAAGGGAGGGGAGGGGAGGGGAAGGAGGGAGATAGGGGAGGGGAGAGGAGGGAGAAGAGAAGAGAAAAGAGAAGAGAAGGAGAGGGAAGGAAGAAAGAAGAAAGGAAGGGAGGGAGGGAAGGAAGGAAGGAAAGAAAGAAACTGTCAATTAATAACAGTAGCAGCACTAGAATATCTATATCAGCTTTGTTAAACATTAGCAATAATAATAGCAAGCTTTCAGTCTCAACCTATGGTGGGGTGTTTTAATGAAAATATTATTGTACACTATATAGTAACCCCCTTAGGAACATTGAATAAACTGTGCCTTGTGTACCTTTATTTTGACTGTGACCAATCACATGAAGTCAGGTGTAGAATTTTTCACTTGTGGGGTCATGTTGGTATTCAAAAATTTAGGAGTTTGAGCATTTTGGAGTTCAGATTTTTAGATTAGGAATGCTGAACTGTACTGTAATGGTAGCATGTAAGTTGCTTATGTAACTACAGTATAAAGGTTAAAAAGCAAGAAGTAAATACAAGTATAGCTAGAATTATTTGTTAGTAGATATGGAGTATATGAAGATATAAGTTGTGCCATTAAAAATATAAAAGAGTTTTATATATTATTAAAGTTATTATTAGCTTAAAATAGATTATTATAAACTAAGATGTTTTCTGCAGAGTAATTATAAAACAAAAATCTATAGTTGATACACAAAAGATAAACAGAAAGGAATGAAAGAATGCCACTACAGAAAAACATTAAATCACAAGGAAAGAAATTAAGAAAGGAAACCAAAGATTTATAAAACAGCCAGAAAACAATTAACAAAATGTCAATATTAAGTTCTTTTTAATTCTTGAATATAAGTGAATTAAATACTCCCATATACTGCCATTCTGCAATTTGCTTATTGTTAAGAATTCTTATACTTAAGAAACTGGCATTTTGGAATTTGAAGACTCAAACTAGAGATTAAAAAGTTAAAAAACTGATCCACTTCAAAGACACCATCTGGGGGAAATCTAACTTATTTAGGCCCTTTGCATTTGTTTTTGCCAAGACTGGTCCACCTGCCGAACATTCAGCAGACTGCCAAAGGCCAGACATTCTCAAATGATAGAAGAGGTAAATGAAAACTAAAGGGCATGCAAACCATGATGTTTTCCTGCATGCTTCTCTTACCATGGACACTTAAACAAAAACAAAAGAAAAAGTAATTACTGAAAATTATCACAGTGCAATTTGCTGAGTCACTGAATAAAGGGTTTTTTTTTTTTAATAGACCTGTTTATTTCTAGAGTACTGTTGATTTTTAATAGAGATGTTACTATTTGAATCCAAATGGGAATTCTTGTCCACTTTTGTAACCAAACCTAAGGGTGTCTCAAATAGTAGTTGTATGTCAGACACAAAGACATTGTCGAGGACCACAAAGTTTAAGGTAACTCTGAATTTTATCAGCACTCCTAAGTTGAAGAAATCACTGCTAAAGACACTTAAAAAGTTTTAAACACAGATTTCCTAGTGTCCCCTTCACTTAGTAGCTGGGTCATTTGGGCTGGTCACTTACTATTTCTGATTTCTAATTCCCTCATCTAGGAAATGAGGATAAAGATGTATGTCCTTGTATCCCTCAGGTCATTGTTGAGAAACAAAGTGAGATCATGTCTGGGAAAACAGCTCTAAATTATCAACTTCTTCTCTAGAAGATGATGGACAGAGAAGTATACACTTTCTCCTCTCTGTCTGGAATTATGCCAAAGGTCTTAAAATACTAAGAAATGAAATCAGCCTTCTTCCTTGTCCTCAGAGACATAGATTTTCTGAAAGTAACTAAAAAATAATGCTCTGCTGAAAATTAAATCTGATTTGAGCAGTATTGGGACTTAGAAAGTCCTGGGAGCCCAAGAGTATTTTCTCTTTCACAATGCTGTGAACTCTCACAAAATACTCCGCGTCTCACATCTCAAGACGGCAGGATTTTTTTTATTTATTTAGATTTTGTGTTCCTTATCTTCCTGATTATGAATTATTCTTTTTTGCCCAACTCCCAGGCTTGGTAGTAACCATCATGCTTACTGTTGTTCCTTCACACATGAAGCTCTGAGACACCTGAGTACCATAATTTTATTCCACAGAGTTGTAATGGCCTTAGTAATATGACAGGGG
Source organism: Arctocebus calabarensis (assembly GCA_963573935.1). NCBI lineage: Eukaryota > Metazoa > Chordata > Mammalia > Primates > Lorisidae > Arctocebus > Arctocebus calabarensis. The sequence continues at coordinate 11,261 of CAUYON010107732.1, forward strand.
TCGCATCATATACATGGAATTCTGCCAGAAAAAATGAATCCTAGAATAACATCAGAACTGACTTCAGGGCGGCCCTGTGCCTCAGAGGAGTAGGGCGCTGGCCCCATGTGCTGGAGGTGGTGTGTTCAAACCCAACCCCGGCCAAAAACAGCAAAGAACAAAAAAAAAAGAACTAACACTGACTTCAGAAATCATCTTTTCTAATGATTTGCAAGATTTTTTTAATAGTACATGCCTCTTGTAAAACAAAATCTTCAGTAAAGCACCATCTACAGAATAGTTTAATTAAAACTGCTATGGTTGGAGTGGGATCTTGGTGTGTGCCACACCTTTTGGGGGCAAGACACAATTATAAGGGGAACTTTACCTAACAAATGCAATCAGTGTAACCTGGCTTCTTGTAGTCTCAATGAATCCCCAACAATAAATAAAAAAAAAAGAAAAGAAAAAAAAATCAACTGGATATATTACAAAAAAAAAAACTGCTATAGTTGAAGATGTGGAACCCTAATACATTACTCACTCACCCTCTTTTTGTTTTTTGTGAGTTTATTGCTGCCTCTAAGGTTTCATTGAACAATTTGTAAACCACCTCTATAGTGGCCAACCTACCCCTTTCCACTGCTTCAGCCCCTTCTATAGTAACAACAATTTTTTTTCAGTCTTTCAACAATTTCAGTGGTGTATATCCCCCCAAGAAAAGCCATCTTAATTTTGAAAACCTTTGAATATTTATTTAGAAAAATCATTCTGATCCATTGATGGTTTCCTTGTGACTTCTATTTGTTGTGACCAGGACAGAACTAGACTGTGCTTTATTATATGTAACTGAGTCAAAGATCATATTCCTCTAAAAATGTCTTTTTCTATAAATTAAACATCCCTGATTTTTTTTCAAGTTTCTCATAATGTGAGAATATGTAGGCCTGATCTCTTTGTTCTAATTGCTTTCTTTTGGCAATGCTCCAAGTTGTCAATGTCAGCTTTAATTTCTGTCCCAGAACTATAAACAATAACTCCTATGTTGACTGGAACTCTCAACTCTCTCTTTTTAAACATTCTATCTCTACTAATGTGGCCGATAATTGCATTTGATTTGGGGGAGACTTGTGGAGCTTAGCCAACCTAATCCCCAATATCATTCTTGAATATGCTACTGCAGAACTACATCTCCCATATTATGAACTTATAAAGTTGTTTTTATGGTTTCATGTGATCATTTTCCTTTGCTGTGACTCATGAAGTTAGCCACATGGTTCTGTTAGAAAGATTTCTAGGTTCTTGTCATTTATCAGACCTGGTTTGTGGGATTTGCTAAATCAATGTCTGTATATTTGTTCACTTTTTATTTTGTCAATCACATAGACACCATCTTCTTAATAATTTCCCATAGATTTTTATTGTTGTAAATTTTTTTGGCAAAGAATTGTTTATTCTTTTAGATCCAAAGTATGTAGTCATGACTGTCAATTTATATCCAGACATAAAAGACCTTTCCTACTATAAAATTTTTGAGGTTTGGCAAGGGCTAACTGGAAGGCTGAAAAGATAGTAGAGCTACTGAGTTGAGTTGGTTATACTCTGATGGTCCTGTGAGTCTATAATTTCAAAAATCTACACTAGAGCCAGGAGTTTTATCTACTGTTAAATACATGAGTTTTTAAGCATCAGATCGGTCTGAATTTTCATTCTTCCCTAGGAATTTTCTCAAATTTGTGGGTTTCAGCCAGATACTTTGCCTTCCTTGAACATATTTTCATGTGGTTTTATAATATTTATTCAACATTATTTTCCATTAGTTCTCTAATTTTAATTATTGGTAACCATTTCAACGTGTAGCTATTACATGGTGCAGAACTGATTTATCCACGTTAATGTCTGAGGAGACCATGACCCATTTTATTTGCTGCGTGGTCAGCCCTGGTATTCATGGCAGGTTTTCTGAATATTTCTGATGAAGTCTTTAAGCACATGTAATTCTGAAAACACATTCCCATTCAGTAAGACTTATACAGGATGGTGAGCCCAACATGGCAAAACGTTTCTAAAATATTCCATAAACATTAAGCATATTTATGTCATAGCATTAAGTTTGGTCAATTTGAAACTGACCGTATTGTAGTATAAGAGGCATTTTGTTTGCTTGTGTTTACTTTCCCAGGAATAAATGCATTTTGGTTAACCACAATGGCAAACTTAGTCAAGACATTTATGTCAACAAACCCTGCTGCTCAACAAAGTCACATTCTTAGTTTCTAGGACAGCAGACTGGATTCTAAGTAATAAGGTGTTTATAAGGCATGCTGTAAATCTGGGACTATAAACATGTCTACTTTTCTGTTAAACCTGGAGCTGTGCGTGAGGTACAATAAGCTCTCTTTTCAGTTTTATGGTGACCAGTATGTTGGCCTGCCAGTCTTGATTGCTGTTGATTCTACTGTTCTGAAAGCCTCCTGCCAAACTCTTGACCCATGTCACGCTCCCTGGTGATGTCATAATGCTGCTAAGAATTTGCTCATTCACTGTACCTGCAGGGATGCCTCAAAAGTCACATACCTTCCCTATTAGTCACAAGTTGGTTGGAGAATAACACCTTGAAAAAAGCAGGGCCTCACCTTCTCCGGATTTCAAAGGCACCACATTTTTAGATATTTCAAAATGTGCTCATAAATATAATAAGATGACTGTTACCTTTATAGAAATTTTTTTTTTTTTTTGGCATTTAAAGAACTACTTTCTTTTTTTTTTTTTTTTACAAGTGAACAGTTTATTAAGAATTAAACAAAGGTATGATGTGATACAGTACAAGCAAGACACTCAAGATAGGTATAATAGTACTACTCACACAAAAACTTAAAT
>CAUYON010107737.1:0-40168 GCA_963573935.1 Arctocebus calabarensis
GTCCCAGCTACTCGGGAGGCTGAGGCAAGAGAATCGCTTAAGCCCAAGAGCTGGAGGTTGCTGTGAGCAGTGTGACGCCACGGCACTCTACCCAGGGCGATAAAGTGAGATTCTGTCTCTACAAAAAAAAAAAAAAAAAAAAGACCCCGTCTCTACTACCAGGAAAGAAGACCACCGGGCGTTGTGGTGGGCACCTGTAATCCCAGCTTACCTGGGAGGCAACTGGTACGAGGAATTACTACAAACAAGGACAATGTATAAAAAAAAAAAGCCCCCCCCAAAAAACAAGGAAACTAAGAGTGCAAGCCAACTGAAATTGAAAGCAAAATAAAAAAAAAAAAGATAAATTACAAAAAAATTTAAAATAAAATGAATGATAATGAGAGTGGTCACCAATAGGATTTTTTGGAGGGGGCATTTCAGTTACAGGGACATTTATAAATAATCTTTCATATTTTAGGAGAGGGATACCACCATTCAGAATAAGGGGCTATTTCCCAAAATGCTGAATTCGCAGTTATGTGTGTTTTTTGGTTTTTTTTAGACAGTTTTGCTTTGTGCCCTTGGTAGAACACTGTGGCATCATAGATGGTCACAGCAGCCTCAAGCTCTTGGGCTCAAGTGATCCTTCTGCCTCAGCCTCCCAAGTGGCTGGGACTACAGGTGCCAGCCACAACACCCAGCTAGTTTTTTTACTTTTAGTAGAGACAGGGTCTCGCTCTTACTCAGGCTGGTCTCGAACTCCTGAACTCAAGAGATCTGCCTTGGCCTCCCAGAGTGGTAGGATTACAGGTGTGAGCCACTGAGCCCCGACTGTTCTCAGTTTTTAGAAAGAAGCCCACTGTGTCTCCCCTGACCTTGCCCCTGCTCCCTGCCAGTCAAGCCTCCCTGCCTTTCCCAGGGGGGCATTTCATTCAAGTCATCTTTCCACCAAGAGCTTAATGCACCTTTCCATGGCTGTGCTTTTTGTTTGGTTTTCACACAGAGAGATGCTATAAAGCTTTTTATAAAATGAGATTTGTGGTGACTCCAAGATGCAGGCATGGTTCAGGAAGCAAAGATGACAGGGCGAAACCCTTAAAGAAATGGATTAAACAAAGCTATGATAAAGTATAACCCCAATGGGCTTCTTGAAAGCATTTTGCCTTTTGGAAAATGGAAGCACCATAGCAATTTTAGCTTGTTCTTGCCTCTTTGGGAAGTCACAAAAGCAATATTTTCCACCTAAAGATTTTCCTGTCCCTGCTAAAATGATTTGCTGATGGCTCCTATTTTCCTACACGGAGCTGTGCTTTCTGAACACCATCGCGTCCGCATACACTTGGTAATAGACACGCACGGAGCCTCACCTTTGAGAGAAATTACTGCAGACAAGAGCAGGCAGGGCTGTAACCAGGTGGCCGTGTCTGGAACCCCCGGGATGTGTTTAGTATTCTGTGAATGTCTTAAAAACTGCACGGCGGCGAGGACCCAGCTAGGGCTGCCTCTCATCTTGCTGTACAGCCCTCGTGGCACACACATTCTGAATCTCAGAGGTTGCTTGGAGATTTGTAGCTGAAATGTGAGCTGCGCTTGCAGGTAAATCCAAGTTTAATTCTGTGCCTGGTTGCTGACCTTAGAGATGCTGCTTGATGCCCAAATTTTTCTTTGTCTTTGGCAGCAGATTTGCAGGCAGTATGTGGTTTGGTGCTGAAAATGACTGCTCCTTGAGAAGGTAAAAGGTGGCCCTGCATTCTCCATGAGTTTAAGCTCATGTGTGACACTGCCTCCTTCCTTCCTTCCTTCCTTCCTTCTTTTCTGACAGTCTCACTTTATTGCTCTCTGTAGAGTGCTGTACCCTCACAGCTCACAGCAACCTCTATCTCCTGGGCTTAGGCGATTCTCTTGCCTCAGCCTCCCCAGTAGCTGAGACTACAAGCCCTACCACAACTCCTGGTTATTCCTTTGTTGCAGTTCGGCCAGGGCCTGGTTTGAATCCGCCACATTCGGTATATGAGGCCAGCGCCCTACTCACTGAGCAACAGGTACCACCCTTAGTTTTTTAATTGAGACAGAGTGTCACTCTGTTGCCCTGGGTAGAGTGCCGTGGTGTCGTCATCGCTCACAGCAACCTCTAACTCCCAGGCCCAAGCGATCCTCTTGTCTCAGCCTTCTGAGTAGTTGGGACTACAGGTGCCTGCCACGAACTCTAGCTAGCTTTTCTATTTTTAGCAGAGATGGGGTCTCATTCTTGCTCAGGCTGGTCTCAAAGTCCTGAGCTCAGGCCATCCACCTGCCTCTGCCTCCCAGAACGCTGGGATTACAGCTGTGAGTTGACTCTGCTCCTTATCTCATTTTTTTCCAACCCCCCCTGCCCTTCTGCCTGCCATTTGACTTTGGCTCAGCAAGACAATATGGAACAGCCCAGCAGGAATTAGTGGACCTGGATCTGGGCTAGGCTCTGGTCACAGCCACGCTGTACTTGGCCCTCCACCTGAGCCTCAGCATCCCACCCATGCAGTGAGCAAGTTCGGGAAAATCGTCTGCCCCACTGCCTTTACTCAGCGATGTTGGCACTGCAGACTATGAGGCCGGTGGCTTCCTGTGTACTGTTTTTTTTGTTTGTTTGTTTTTTTGCTCCAGGTAAACTGTTAAAGACCCAATTCCCAAAGCTTCAGGTAGCACTACCAGCCTCCCAATTCTGCTCACTAACAGGGGAAATGGGCACACCCTCATCCTTATCTATCCCCTAGGACACATGTCTGCCTACACCTGCCCAGAACAAATGCTAGGAAAATGAAATGTCAATTAAGTGGTTGCTATGGCAACCTAATGTCATGTTTGCTGCTACATTTTCAGCATTGTGATAGTTTTCTCTGCTGAGTTGATTGAATTCCTCATTTGTCGTCTCCCTCCCCAACTCCGTGTGCCCTTTCAACACACACTATACACGTTACACACACTGGTTGAAAGAGCAGAGCCTATGATGCACCCTTAAAGGGCTGAGATGAAAGCCAGAAAAATGTTTTTGGGGTAAGAGTGTACGTTTGTTTCCTTCTTATACTTTTTTGGATAGTTCAATGAGACAGAGGGAATTTTTAGTCTGAGACCGGAATAATTCTACCATTAATTGCCTTCTTGACTTTGGATCAGCTCTCCAACTTCTTTTTTTGTTTTGTTTTGTTTGTTTGTTGTTTTTGTTTTTTTTTGAGACAGATTCTCACGCTGTCACCTTGGGTAGAGTGCCATGGCATCAGCCTACCTCACGGCAACTTCAAACTCTTGGGCTCCACTAATCCTCTTGCCTCAGCCTCTTTGAGTAGCTGGGACTACCAGCACATGCCACCATACCTGGCTAGGTTTTCTGTTTTTAGTAGAGACAGGGTCTCACTCTTTCTCAGGTTGGTTTCAAACTCCTGAACTCAAGCAATCCACCTGCCTTGGCCACCCAGAATGCTAGGAATACAGGCATGAGCCACCATGCCCAGCAAACTCTCTAAATCCTTGAGCTGGTGTTTTAGATCTTTGTCAAGAGAAAATAGGGTTCTTAGCCTTTCCAAGGGGCTCTGATGAAGACCAATGAAGAAATGCCTATACCAACCTTTGCATTCCCCTGAGACGTGTAACCTGAGGGCCGGGTGCAGGCTGCTGGCTGGGTTTCACTGTGGAGCCCTGAGCATTCTCGGCTGGTAGCAAGGGCCTAGAGACAGGTGCCTGGGCTGATGTGGAGTTTTCTTAGCCACAAAATTTTGTGTAATTACTTAATTCCTTTGTTCCTGCTGTATGAAACGGTGCTGACAAGAGTGTGCTTACCTCTTCGGGTTGTTCTGATAATCTAATAAAATACCATAGAAAATGCTGGCATGGAGTATGTACCCATAAATGTTAGCTCTTATTAATATTGGTCACTATGGAAAATCCACAAAGGAAAAATGGTACTATCAGATTCTCATTGTTGGAAGATAGGTGCTTTAACTTCTTTTCTATTTTCAATTTTTGGCTGAGGCTGGATTTGAACCCACCACCACTAGTACATGGGGCCGGCATCTACTCTTTGAACCACAGGGACCACCTGCTTTAACTTTCCATACTTGCATCTTGGTTGCTTTTTGAGATTTGTTCCAGCTTCCTCTTTCAGAGCAGGCTAGGATATAAGAAGCACATTCTTTTTCGCTCTGTTGTTCAATGAGCTGACTTGATTTTGACACATATTTCAAAATTTTGTCTTTAAAACAAGTTGATTTTTCTTTTCCTGTTACCAAAACCTTCTGATGAAATCACCTATCACTGACTCCTCAAATATCGGTGCTGTTGTGCCCCGAGGGTTGAGGGAGCTTCTCTCCCATGACTGTGTACCTGGAACAAAAGAGGGAACCGACCTCTGTTCTTACTCACAGGGTGGAGGGGCCTGCGGGGACTCAGTCAACCTTGGCAAAGAGAAAATCGCAAGACACAAGCTTTTTTGTTGCTTTTTTCCCCCCGCTCCTGAATTTTACTATCGCATCCGGGTATCTCCCACTGTTTTCTAAGATCTACCTCCTTAGAGAAGAATGCTGGGCAGCAGTGATGGCCAAGGTCTCAGCATTGCTAATAAACTAACACTTCTGGAGAGTTGAGTGTAATAGAGAGACCCCAGTCTGTAACACCATTCTGGGTGGCATCTAAAGGTGTTTTTATTGTACAGAGAATTCAGAATTTTAATACTGAAAAAGGATCAAGGTGAATATTTTGTTCAAAAATGAATGAACCGTATAATGTGTGTAACCTTTGCAATCATTTTTTTTAATGTGTTAAAAATGTCAGAGCAGTTTGCTCAGATATGAACTGATGTTTCCTAGGTCTAGAATAGTTAAAATAAGGAGAGCCCCATTCAAAAACAGCACTGAGAGGTTATTTTCACAGATGGTAACCTTTAGTAATTTTCTTTTCAAATAATTTATTTAATAACGTGCTCATAAGGTACGTTGTATGGTAAGGTAGTATGTGTACTCCTTTAAAATTGGGCTGAACGTGGTGACTACAGCTCTACACCTGTAATCTTAGCACTTTGGTGAGACCAAGGTGAGAAAATCTCTTGAGGCCAGGAGTTTGAGACCAGCCTGGGCAATATAGCAAGATGCCGTCTCCAAAAAAAAAGTTCACAAAATTACCTTGGCATGGTAGTGTGCACCTGCAGTCCCAACTACTTGGGAGGCTGAGGTGGGAGGATCACTTAAGCCCAGAAGTTTAAGGCTGCAATAAGCTATGATTGCACCATTCCACTCTAGCCTGAGTGACAGAGAACCTGTCTCCAAGTTAAATAAAAGTAAAATGGTCAATGCATTCCTAAATATTGCATATGATTAAACTAAGTAGGTATGATGCCACTTTAAAAATTACTGCTGAGGCTCGGCGCCTGTAGCTCAGTGGGCTAAGGTGCCAGCCACGTACACCTGAGCTGGCGGGTTCGAATCCAGCCCGGGCCCACCAAATAACAAGGACAGCTTCAACCAAAAAATAGCCAGGTGTTATGGCAGGCGCCTATAGTCCCAGCTACTTGGGAGGCAGAGGCAGGAGTATCGTTGAGGCCCAGGAGTTGGAAGTTGCTGTGAGCTGTGATGCCACAGCACTCTACCCAGGGTGACAGCTTGAGTCTCACAAAAAAAGAAAAACCTTTACAAAATAAAATCTTTCCATATGATATAGGCAGGAAAATCCTAAGGTAGAGGTTAGGGTAGGGGTGATAGGAGAAGGCTTGGCTTCATCTGGAGCCTCTCGGGTTTTTTGTTGTTTTTGTTTAGTTTTGAGACAATCTACTCTGTTGCCCTGGCTGGAGTGCAGTTGTGCCATCATAGTTTATTGCAACTTCAAATTCCTAGACTCCAGTGATTCTCCTGCCTTGGCCTCCCAGAGTGCTAGGATTATAGGCATGTGCCACCATGCCCAGCCTGGAGCCTTCTGTTTTGAAAAGGAAACTGTCTGATTACTGTAATTAGTTGTAATTTTTAAATTTCTGTGGCAAGAAGACATCAGAGCCTTGCTGCCTGCAAAGGGGTTTTGGGGAAGGGAGGGCAGAAGTTTGCTGGGAGAAAAATGAATTGTTCAATTAATTATCCTGCCACAAATGTTCACATTTAATTCTTTTTGTGTCCCATCCCTCCCCCTTCCCCAAAGAAATCGTGAAGGATCCAGTTTATTGTAGTGCCCTTGGTTCCTTGAACCCCACGTTAGGGAGTAGAAACTGATCAAGTCAGTGAATGGCAGCCCAAGGGGCCTGTGGGTCAGGGGAGAATAGGCCCTCATTGCCTGCCAGCTGCAACAGCATTACCTGGGAGCTTGTCTAATGCAGAATCTCAAGACCCACTGAAGCTTAAACTGCATTAATAACATCCCAGGTGATGCCTCTTAAGGCACAGTGTGGGCTTAGTGCCTGTGGCTCAACGGGCTAAGGCGCCAGCCACGTTCACCTGAGCTGGCGGGTTTGAATCCAGCCTGGGCCTGCCAAACAACTATGATGGCTGCAACCAAAAAATGGCCGGGCGTTGTGGCGGACACCTGTAGTCCCAGCTACTTGGGAGGCAGAGACAAGAGACTCGCTTCAGCCCAGGAATTGGAGGTTGCTGTGAGCTGTGATGGCACAGCACTCTATCCAGGGCGACAGCTTGAGGATCTGTCTCCAAAATAAATAAATAAAAATTTTCCTGTAGAGATGGGGGGCTCACTATGTAGCCCATGTCTCAAACTCCTGGTTTGAAACAATCTTCCCACCCCAGCCTCCCAGAGTGCTGGGACTACAGGTGTGAGACACCATGCCTGGCCCACAGTGCAGCTTGGGAAGGGTTGTTCCCAGGCAGGAGAGCTAGACAGGCGGTGCTGTCATCGTAGGAGTGCCCACTGCCAAGAGCTTTTATACCACCTTGAGAAACTCCCCTGTTGAGTTAGCAGGGTTCTGTGTCCTGGTGTGAGCAAATGTGGTTCTAAGAATAGTAGTAGTCTCCACGGTGAGACAGCCTCACCTGAGCAACAGGGCGATTCACCTGGACGGAACCCTCAGTTCTGCTTATTACTCAGGCCTTTGTTCTAATTTCACGGTTTCTGCCTCAGGTTGTGTAATCCTGGACTTGCGAGGCTCAACTGTGGCATAAGTCACCATCACTGGAGCTGATGAATTTCCAACTCTGGTGATGCCTTAGTTAAAGGCATGGCTCCCTTTTCATTAGCAAGAACCCTACCTCCTGTCTAAACTGTTCCTTCAAAGACCTGGAGGAGGAAAAGGAGGTTGATGTCATGGTGTGACCTCAGTTACCCTGACGTTGGTGGCTTCTCCAAATTTATTGATGTCTTGGGCAAGCCCACAGCATGACAATTACTCAGAGCCCTAGGAATGTTAGGTCAATTTTTTTCTTTCCCAAACAAATAATTATTATTCTGTCTTTTATTTGTTGCAACTTCTTTTTTTTTTTTTTTTTTTTGCAGCTTTTGGCGGGGGCTAGGTTTGAACCTGCCACCTCCAGCATATGGGGCTGGTGCCCTACTCCTTCAAGCCACAGGCGCTGCCCTTCTTCATTGTTTATATATATTAACAGAAAACATTTTATTTTATTATTATTATTTTTTTAGGTGATTCTCTTGCCTCAGCCTCCTTAGTAGCTGGGACTACAGGCACCTGCCAGTTTGGCCTTGGCTGGGTTTGAACCCACCTCCCTTGGTATATGGGGCCAGCGCCCTACTACTGAGCCACAAGTGCCACCAGAAAGCATTTTATTTTAGCTAATTCTCACTAACACCCCAATAGGGTAGAGGATTTCTATTCTTTCCATTTTGCAGAAGGAAAAGGGGTACAAAACTTTTTCAAGGTCACGTAGCAAAGTAAATGGCAGAGTGGGTACCCAAACCCTGATCTGTGTGCCTCCAAAGCCACTGCTCTCAGTTTCTACCTGGGCCATATCCGAACTTTCTTTTTTACTTTTTTTTTTTTGAGACAGAGTCTCATTATGTTGCCCTCAGTAGAGTGCTGTAGTGTCACAGCTCACAGCAACCTCAAACTCTTGGACTTAAGCGATTTCTCTTGCCTCAGCCTCCCAAGTAGCTTGAGGTGCCCGCCACAACATCCAGCTATTTTTTGTTGCAATAGGCATTGTTTGGCAGGCCCGGGCCAGGTTCGAACCTGCCAACTTTGGTGTATGTGGCTGGCACCGTAACCACTGTCCTATTGGTGCCAACCTGAGACTAGAGGTTTCTTTGACTGGCATAGTCTTTGGAGGTGGGGGTGGATCTGGATTCAAATCCTGATTGCTCTGTGTGTGCCAATGAATTTTGTGAGCTATAGGCACTTCTGCTTTTGTAGAAGTGAAGTCCCTTTCATTGCTAAAAACAATTTATACTAAAAACAATTTATTTTTTGAGACAGAGTCTTAACTTTATTGCCCTCAGTTGAGTGCCATGGGGTCATAGCTCACAGCAACCTCAAACTTTTGGGCTCAAGAGATCTCTTGCCTGAGCAAGTAGCTGGGACTACAAGTACCTGCCACAATGCCTGGCTAGTTTTTCTATATTTTAGTACAGACAGGGTCTGTCTCTTACTCAGACTGGTCACAAACTCCTGAGCTCAAGCAGTCCACCTGTCTCAGCTTCCCAGGGTGTTGGATTATAGGCATAAGCCACCACGCATGGCCTAATTTTTTATTATTATTTTAGAGACAGAGTCTCACTTTGTCCCCCTCAGTAGAGTGCTATGGCATCACAGCTCACAGCAACCTCCAATTCTTGGGCTTAGGTGAGTCTCTTGCCTCTAAGCCTCCCAAGTAACTGAGACTACAGGTGCCTGCCACAATGCCTGGCTATTTTTTTGTTGCAGTTTGGCCAGGGCTGGGTTTGAACCTACCATCCTCAGTATATAGAGCCAGCACCCTACTCACTGAGCCACAGGCACTGCCCCTTTATTATTATTTTCAAAGATGGAATCCTGCTTGACTGAGCTAGAGTGCAGTGGCATCACCATAGCTCACTGCAACACCAAGTTCCTGGGCACAAGCAATCCTCCTGTCTCAGCCTCCCAAGAATCTGAGACTACAAATGCCCTACCTCATATGGGAAATTTTTCTATTTTGTAGAGACAAGTGGGGTCTTGCTCTTGCTCCGGCTGGTCTCAAACTCCTGACCTGAAGCAATCCTCCTGCCTCGGCCTCCCAGAGTGCTAAGATTACAGGCATAAGCCATTATATACAGGTGCTAAAAAGAAAAATTTAAAAATAGGTTTTACTACTATATTGGTATTAAGATAAATATATTCAGGGCAGCACCTGTGGCTCAAGGAGTAGGGTGCCGGCCCCATATACTGGAGGTGGCAGGTTCAAGGTTGGCCCTGATCAAAACTGCAAAAAAAAAGATATATTCATACTATACATGAAGATGTTTTTTTGGCCATAAGTCTATTTTTCCTCTTCTAATTTTAAGTGAAATTAGAATATTTTGAATGGTCCCTAAAAGTATTATGTGCCCTAGGTACTGTGCCTACTGTACCTGCTGGATACGTTGGCCTCAGGCTTGGGTCTGTGGTAACCTTGAGCAAGTTGACTGGCTTTTGAACCTCAGTTTTCCTCATCTGTAAAATGGGTATAGCAGCCATGTCTGCTTTAATCCATAGCAGGCTAGCATAGAGGTAACTCTGACTCCTAACGTCTGGTTAGTGCTTAGTCAGCAATGCCATCATATTTGACCTCTGCTGGGGGGTGAGGGGCTTATGCGTGGAGGGGCCAAGTGCTTCCCCTGGGGAATAGGCTGCTTCTCAGGGGCTTACTGAAAGGCCCCTGTGGGCAAGGATTTCTGGGGTCAGTTCTGCTTCCTGCTGCAGCATCACAAAGCATTAGATTAGGGCCAGAGGGTTATCTGGGGCTGCTCTCTACCCAGGTGCATAGAAAGGGCTAGATCTGTTGTGGCAGAGCTGGGGCAAGATCCCAGGCTCCGACTCCGGCCCAGTACCATGGGGCTCCACCTAGGCTGTCTCTTCAGGGGTGCCACCCTCAGGTAGGTGATGACAAGCAGATCTTCTTGGCAAAGTTTTAGATGAGATTTTGTCATAAGCTTCTCCCTCTCTCCCCCTCCCAACACCCCATTGCAACTCTGACCTCTGCTCCACTATCCATTTCCTCATGGCCACCTCTGCACATGGGCCTCTGCGTGCAGGGCCCGGCACAGCCCTGAGCAGCGTCCTAGCCCTACCACTGCCTTGCTGGGCAGGTGGCTTCATGCAGGCATCCTCACCTGGTAAAGGGTCACTGGCACGCTCCCTGCCTCTCAGGGCCAAGGCAAAGGTGACAACAGCTGACACCAGCTAACTTGAGCAAACGCGAAGTGAGGAGCACACATAGGCTCTATGGTCAGGAACACGGAGCTTCTGCTTCCTCCACCCTCCTGTCTGGAGGCTGCTCGAGGGCCTCAGGCAAAATACGGGGCTGCCTGGATTACAAATCCCAGTCTTCCGTACCTACCAGCTATGTGACCTTAAGCAAGTTTTTTACCTTTCTGTGCCTCAGTTTCTTCATTTAAAAAGCAGGGATAATGGCTCGGCGCCTGTGGCTCAAGTGGCTAAGGCGCCAGCCACATATACCTGACCAGGCGGGTTTGAATCCAGCCTGGGCCCACCAAACAACAATGACGGCTGCCACCAAAAAAAAAAGCTGGGCTTTGTGACAGGTGCCTGTAATCCCAGCTACTTGGGAGGCGGAGGCAGGAGAATCGCTTAAGCCCAGGAATTGGAGGTTGCTGTGATGCCACGGCACTCTACCCAGGCAACAGCTTGTGGTTCTGTCTCAAAAAAAAAAAAAAAAAAAAAAAGGCAGAGATAATAATAGAACTTAAGGTATTTTGGGGGAGAAAGATATTAACGCATCTAAAATGCTTTCGGAGGCCAAGCGGGTGGCTTATGCCTGTAATCCTAGCACTCTCAGAGGCTGAGATGGATGGACTGTCTGAGCTCACAGGTTCAAGACCAGCTAGAGCAAGAGTGAGATCCCGTCTCTAAAAATAGCTGGGCAGTGCCTGTGTTTCAGCGTGTAAGTCACCAGTCCCATATACCGAAGGTGGCAGGTTTAAACCTGGCCCTGGCCAAACTGCAACAGAAAAATAGCCAGGTGTTGTGGCTGGCACCTGTAGTCCTAGCTCCTTGGGAGGCTGAGGCAAGAGAATCGCCTAAGCCCAGGAGTTGGAGGTTGCTATGTGTTGTGTGATGCCACAGCACTCTACCAAAGGCAATAACGTAAGATTCTGTCTCTCTAGAAAAAAAATAATAAAATAAAAATAACTGGGCATTGTGGCAGGTGCCTGTCCTACTTGGAAGGCTGAGGCAAGAGGATCACTTGAGCCCAAGAGCTTGAGGTTGCTGTGAGCTATGACGCCATGGTACTCTATGCAGAGCGACAAAGTGAGACTCTGTCTCAAAAATAAATAGATAAATGAAAAAATGAAATGCTTTAGGACCTGGTATGTAGTGAGTGGTGCTCAGTAACATGTTAGGTATTTTTCTTTTTTTTTTTTTAACCGGCTATTTTTTTGTTGTTGTTGTTGCAGTTTGGCCAGGGCTGGGTTCGAACCCGCCACCCTTGGTATATGGGGCCCGTGCCCTACGCACTGAGCCACAGGCACCACCCTATTTCCCACCCTCCTTTGGTATAAGCCGCAGCTGCCAAATCAGCTTTAGTAGTCAGGATGGAAACTTCTAGAACTAAGATGGAGTTCCAGAAGTGGGAATTCTCAGTTCTTTCCTCTTCAAAGGGTGAGAGACACATTCTCTGCTTGCTGGGAGGTTTGTCACCCAGGGAGCTCAAAGCAGTTTCTGGCCATCCACAGCCTCGTGGGTGAGGCCCAGGCTTGTGACTGCTCAACCACGGAAAATGGCTGTGACACATGGGCAGCTTGAAGCTCTGGAGAGAGTTTAAGCTCCAGGAACTCCGAGGGAACGGAGTAGGAAGGGACGGTGGTCACAGGTGTTCAGCGTCTCCCTGTGCCAGGCATCAGCAGCTCCTTGGCTTGGCTCCGGATTTGTGGAAACTGCCTTGCATGAATCTCGACCAGGTGAATGGCCCCACAGTCTGCCAGGACCCTCAGCTGTCTGGCTTCAGCTCTTCAGTGGCAGTGCCCTCACAGATAGAGCCAGCTGGACACCGAGTTGTCTGTGGCTGTGGTGCAAGGGAAGCTCCTGGCTCCCAAAGGTGAGGTCAGAGCCTGAGCTCACTGATGCCAGGCTCCTGCCAACCACAGGCTCTCTTTCCTTTGCTCTTCTCTTGTGGAATCCCTGACGTGGACTCTGAACGAGGGATGAGGGGTCCAACTTTGCTTTCTGCATGGAGATTTCCTGCGGTGACTTTTGCGAACCTGAGTCCTTATTGGCTGCTGGCATAAAATATTAAAGCCTCACTGAGCGTGTGAGCTGCAGAGCCTTCCTCACTGGGGTCTGGTTTCACGGTCCCGAGGCAGCAGCTGTGGGCAGGGTCTGCGGCGGGCCCCAGTCCGCACTTCTGCTAGGCAGCCACGTTCCGGAGTCTGGGGTCAAGAACCATGACAACGGTGAGAGGTATGTACTGTGGCAGCGAAGCGTGACAAAGAATCTGACTTCTGGAATAGGAACAGGACTCTGCTTGGTATCTCTGTGACAGCGAACAAACTGGTTGCTTCCTGTGTAATGACCAAATCGACTCGCGCACAGAAGTCATGGTCGGATACAATTTTTCTACATGCCTTCTGTTCCCTGCTTCTTTATAAGAAGCCTTTGAGCCTCTTTCCAGAAACTGACTCAAAATAATAGTATAGTTGATTTTTTTTTCCCCTGAGGACTCTTCATTTTCATGAGCTTCTCAAAAGGGTGAGATCCCTAAATACTTAAAATTGAAAAATAATAATGCTAGCAGTTTCCCTTCTAGGAATATCTACTATACGTGTAAATGAGAGCAAAGAGCTAGGTACCAGGACATTCCTCAAAGCATTGTCATTTTCAGAAAGACTAGAGATAACTTTTAACTTATTGTTGGGGATTCATTGAGGATATAAGAAACTGATTGCATTTGTAGAAAGGCCGGTCTGTGTGATGCGGCAGGCTCTTCAAGGAAGTTAAGTGTGAGAGCAAAGTGCAAACTAGTGTGTGAACGGTGCTAATATCTCTGGGGGTGGGTGGGGACTTTTTTGGTGTGGGCTTATCCATGGGGACTATTTGGGGGAAGGATCCTCTGGCCCCTGGTCTCAGTGATTGTGTCCCGGGAGGGAGGTAAGGACAGAGGTTGGGGTGAGAAGACCTGCTTTTTGCCATGGTTTGTACTGTTTGAATATATGTGGTTTAAAAACAGTCAAATTAAAAAAAAAATTAGATGGGGGTGGCACCTGTGGCTCAAGGAGTAGGGCGCCAGCCCCATATGCCGGAGGTGGCGGGTTCAAACCCAGCCCTGACCAAAAAAAAAAAAAAAGTCAAATAAAAAAACCACCCTCCATTGCACTGGGACAATTAGGTTTTCGAAAGAACCTGAGCAGATAGAAGCGTGCGAGCTGCAGAACCGAGAAGGAACATGGGGCAGCTAATTTGGGTGGGCAGCTGCCACTCTAAATTAAGAAGGTGGCCAAGGTCAATGGCTGACTCACAGTTGTCCCCGCAGCGGTGGCGGGTGTTAACTGGAGCGGCGTCCTCCCTGAACGGTGTTTGACAGCCTGCTTGCTGCGTGCAAGCTCGTATCCTTGTAATAATCACGTGTATCTGGGCTTTCATGAATGGAGCTCAAACCGCATTTTCCTTCCTCCGAGGCCTTCAAGGCTGGAAGCAAGCCAGAATCTTGCTTTGACCCAGATGCCTAGCATTTGTGGGGGAGGGACAGTGGTGCCTCTCCCCCGCCTCACTCAGGTATGAGGCTCACTCCTCTCAGAGAACAGGAGGCGCGTCCTCCAGGAGGTCATCTGAGTCTCAAAGCAGCCTGGCTTGCTCAGAGGCGAGGCTGGGGTGAGCTGTGCTGTCCCTCACATTCCTGCACCAGGAAGTGCCCTGGCCACGGGGCCAGAGCCCAGCTTGCTGACATCCTTCCATGCTTCTCGTTGGGTTCTGGCCAGAGTGATAACTGAGTAGGCTTGGGATGCAGTTAACTATTTGACTAGGGCTGGGCTAGAGCCCAGTTAAGAGGTGCCAGTTGGGCAGAGGAGGCCTCCCTGCCTGTTTCATTGCTCCATAGGGCCTCAGTAGGGATCCAGGCAGAGGTCAACCCAGCTGCTTTGCAATCTTTTTTCTGCAGTGAACACCTTATATTGCCAGGAAGTCGCTGTCCCAGCTCTTGTTGGGTGGGCTGAGACGTCCTGTCTGTAGACAGCCCACTGATGGCAACTCACCCCTGGCTGACGGTGCAGCCTCAGTGGCTCCCCTGAGCAGGGAGCCTCACTGGACCAACAGAGGCTCAGCATGTGCCCATAGCATTCACTTATAAGGTTCACCTGGAAACAGGGTGACCCACCATCCTGGCTTGCACAGGGCTGAGAGATTTGCCAGGAAGTGAGACTTTCAGTGCTAAAACTAGGACAGTACCAGGCAAACCCTCCCCGGAAGCCTGCTATCAGCAGGGTGTGTGCTACCTGCCAGGACTCTACAACCTTCAAGGGCAGGGTCTATACATTTCTTCTTTGTCTTGTCTTTTTTTTGAGAGACAGAGTCTCACTTTGTCACTCTTGGCGGAGTGCTGTGGCACCACAGCTCACAGCAACCTCCAACTCCTGGGCTTAGGCGATTCTCTTACCTCAGCCTCCCCAGTAGCGAGGACTACAGGCGTCTGCCACAGTGCCCAGCTATTTTTTGGTTGTAGTTTGGTCGGGGCTGGGTTTGAACCCGCCACCCTCGGCATGTGGGGCAACTTGCTGAGCCACAGGTGCCGCCCTCTTGGTCTTTTTTTTCATAATTTTTTTTTTTTTTTGAGACAGAGTCTCATTCTGTCACCCCTGGGTAGAGTGCTGTGGCATCTTAGCTCACAGCAACCTCCAACTCATGGGATCAAGTGATCGCCTGCCTCAGCCTCCCAAGGGGCCAGTTCTATGCCAAGCATGACTAGAGGGTCCCTCATTCTACAAAATATCTGACCTGTCCTCTTTAAAAATGGCTCTGCCATGAAATACACAGAAAAAAATCAGGGATTGTTCCAGACTGAAGGAAACTAGGAGACAGGCTGAACATAACTGAACATAAATACCTGAGCTCTGATTTCCTTTGGCCATGAAAGGCATTCTTGGGAAAACTGACAAAAATCCCAATACAGCCTGTAGTTTAGTAATGCTTCAATATTAATTTCCTGATTATGATCATTGTACATTGGTTATTTATTTATTTTTGAGACAGAGCCTCAAGCTGTTGCCCTGGGTAGAGTGTAGTAGCATCACAGCTCACAGCAACCTCTAACTCTTGGGCTCAAGTAAGATTCTCCTGCCTCCATCTCCCAAGTAGCTGGGACTACAGGTGCTCGCCACAACGCCTGGCTATTTTTTGGTTGTAGCCATCATTGTTGTTTGGCGGGCCCGGGCTGGATTTGAACCCATCAGCTCAGGTGTACGTGGCTGGCGCCTTAGCCACTTGAGCCACAGGCACCAAGCCTGTACATTGGTTATAAAAATGTATTTAAGAGTAAAGAGGCATTATGTCTGCAACTTTTAAACAGTTCGGAAGGAGAGAGTTAAAAAGATAAAGTAAATGTAAAATTAAAAAAAAAGAAAGTAAATGTAACAAAATATAAGTGCTCTCATGTATTGAGTATCTACCTCCTTCCAGGCTTTTTATGTATATTATCTCATTCATTTCTTCAGAAGCTCCCTGAGGGACAAGTGACATAATTATTCCCGTTTTGCATAGGAAGAAACATGTCCAAGAACATTAAGGGGCTTGCCTGAGGTTGCTTAGCTAAGGAGAGGTGGCCCTGAATTTTAATCCGAGAGCCAATTTTTGTAACTATTGGGCCAGTGTGCCTTGGGGAATTTTCTTGGTGTTTTTCTTGCAGATGTTTCTCTTAACTTCTGGGACGCTGAGGTCAGCACATTGTCATCAAGGTCCCCAGTCATCTTCTACCCAGGAGTCCTTCAACCCTCATGTATGGCCAGAGATAAGGAGCAGTGACCTCTGTACTTTTCCCCAGGCCTACGAGAGACAAGGGCGCAATTAGCCTTCAGCACTTTGGACAGATTGCCAGCAAATGGACACAAAGGATTACAGGGTGAGAAAGTTTACCTTTGAGTTAAAAAAACCACGTCTTCTAACTGAGTCCCTGTTAGGGGTTGGGGCAGGATGTGGACTAAGAAACTCCCGGTCTGCCTCTGGGATGGTGTCTGCAGCTGAAGCACCAGAGGGTTACCTGTTTGTCCATCTTGCTTTCTGCCCTGCCCAAAGCTATAGCCAGAGGCAGAACATTCGCTCACCGAGTTCTGGCTACTCACCCCTCCAGGAAGTCCTCCTAGCTTGAGTCCGTCCCCCACCCCCCCCCCGCCACTCCTGACATTTCTCCAGCTTCCACTTGGGTTGCCCTCCCAGGCTGCTCTCCTCACCACATCCACCTGCCGGCCCAGTCTTTTCCCCGTCTTTGAGCCATCCGTATGCACTCTGCATTCCCCATTGAATTTATTCATTTGTTTATTCAACAAATATCCACTGAGGACCTACTCTGTGTGGAGCACTGTGGATGAAGGAGGTGCTAGGTGCTGGGATCAGCATGGAATAAGAAAAAGTCCTTGCTTTCATGGAAGAAAGGTGATTAAGGAGCAAATGGCAAATGAACAGGGTAATTGCAGGTTGTACTAACTGCAATGAAGGGGATAAGATAGAGAATAACCGGAGGCCGCTGGTGCTAAGGCTGCTCTGAGGAAGAGATAGCTGGGTCTAAGAATGAGGAAGCAGGGTGTATAGTGTTCCAGGAATGGCATTCCAGGTGGAGGGAACAGCAGATGCAGTGGTCTGGAGCGATGCTTGGGGAGCAAGAATTCCTTCTGTGTGAACAGAGCTGAGGGTGGTAGGCGCTGGGCCAGACCTGCGGACCTTGTCAACCATGGTAAGGAGTCTGGATTCTGTGGTAAGCTCCGTGGGGAGCCACTGTGGGTCTTTTATAGTTGGAGAGTGACACATTCTTTTATTACGGGTCTGTTAAGACGTCTTTGGCTGCCATGAGGTGGCATCCAAAAAGGGGTATCAACAAACAGCAATTTTTTTTTTTTTTTTCGTAGAGACAGAGTCTCACTTTATCACCCTCGGTGGAGTGTCATGGTGTCACACAGCTCACAGCGACCTCTAACTCCTGGGCTTAGATGATTCTCTTGCCTCAGCCTCCCAAGTAGCTGGGACTATAGGTGCCCGCCACAACACCCGGCTATTTTTCTGTTTTGCAGTTCAGCCGAGACTGGGTTTGAACCCGCCACCTTCGGTATATGGGGCCGGTGCCCTACTCGATGAGCCACAGGTGCCGCCCCTCCCCCCCCCTTTTTTTTGTGACAGTCTCACTTTGTCACCCTCAATAGAGTGCTGTGGCAATGTAACTCACAGCAACCTCAAACTGAGGGGCTCCAGCAATTCTCTTGCCTCAGCCTCCCAAGTAGCTGGGACTAAAGGGCCCGCCACAGTGCCTGGCTATTTTTAGAGACAAGGTCTCGCTCTGGCTCAGGCTGGTCTTGAACCTGTGAGCTTAGGCAATTCACCCTCCTCTACCTCCCACATTTTAGGATTACAGACTGAGCATCTTTTGAACCTCCATTTCCTCTTCTGGAAAAATGAAAGGGCCTATAGTACTGTCTTTGTGAGACTCATGTGAACATTAAAGAGAAAATTCTGGACTGTCCCAGAGCCACATCTGCCACAAGGCTACCAGTCAGGCCGTTTGAGAGCAACTCCACTGGGAGCAACTGGAGCATGGGCACCTGCCACTCCTGTTGCTGTCTCCCCAGACTCCATAGCTCAGCTGTAAGCTGTGCAAGCCCTGTGGATTCTTGACCTAAATTTTCTCTACTTTGTAGCTTTTGAAACAGCTTGACTCATTGCTGGCAGAGAATAGTCAGGGGACGAGGAGCTGATAGCTGAGGAGGTGAATTTAAGCCACAGATTTATAATACCTTTTATGAGCTTGGCAGGTGTGGCTGAAGAGAGCATTATCAGTAAACACAGCAATGCCATTGATGGCGCTGAGTACATAGCCTTGACTGGCTTAGCAAGGCCTTGGAATGTGCCTGTTAGTTGAAACATGCTCTACCTGGGTCAAAAGCCCTGCCACTCTTAGCTGTGTGCCCTTGGCCAAGTTAATTAATGGCACTTCTGTTTCCTTTGTAAACTATTAACTAGGCCCTTCAAGATTGTCCCAGCAAAAAAGAAAGTGTGTGGTGGCCAGGAGCAGATTTGTGAATGATGAATAACTGGGCCCCTGGGAGGAGATGGCGATGATGATATGGTTTCTGGAGTCAGAGGCTGGGTTCCAATCCCTGCTGTGTGACCTCTGGCAAATTGTTTAACTTTTCTGAGTCTCTTATGTATAAGATGAAACTAAGAGCAGTGTCAGGCTTGTTGAAATGATTAAATGTGAAGTATTAAGTTGAATAGTGCCCCTCCAAAATTCACCATCCACCTAGAACCTGTGAATGTGACCTTATTTGGAAATAGCATCTTTGTGTATACAGAGGTCGTACTGAATTAGAGTGAGCCATAAATCTGGTATGGACTGGTGTCCTAAAAAGAGAGCAATTTGGATGCAGAGACATAGATACGTAGAAAAGATACCTTGCAGAGATACAGATTGAAGCGATCTGTCTACAAGCTAAGGAGCACTAAAGATGGCCCGTAACCAGAAGTTGGACGAGGCAAGGGAGGGTTCTTTCCTAGAGCCTTTGAAGAGAGCATGGCCTGGCTGATACCCTGAATCTGGACTTCTAGCCCCTAGAACTGAGAGAGGATGCATTTCTGTTGTGTTAAGCCATACAGCTGGTGGTCATTTGTTATGGTAGGGAACAAATGTCTGTGATAATGCAAAAAAAAAGGTGCTTGCTGCTTCAGCATCTAGCACGCGGCAAGAATTGAGGGTTAGCTGCTATTGTCATTGTTACCATTCTTAGTAGTATATATGGTTCAGGGTTGACTGTGATTCCTACAGACTTGGCTAGAGATAGCTGGCCAGCTTCCCTGACTCCCAATCTTGTTGGGGGTGGGGAGAGACGGCTTCCCTGGGACATGGTCTCCCAGGAGCTCTTGCCTGGAGCAGGTGGCTGCCCTGGGGGCAGTGGCTGACTTCTGCGAATCCTGGAATCCTCGAGAGGGGTTATGTTGAGGTTCGTGGAGGGGGTGGTCCTGCATGAGTCCTTGTTGCGGGGAGGGGCGGCGGCTCGCCCTGGCCTTCTGGGAGGCTGCCTGCCGTGGCAACTGCCCAGGCCTGGTTTCCAGAGCTCAGCTCCACAGATGCCTCATAAACCTGTCTGGCAACAACATTCCTCAGAAGCAACACTCAGAGCAGCCGGCTATCACTCCATAGCCTGTTGTGGTTTTTTAACGCAGACGCAGACGGAATGTCAGCTGCTACCCAGCAAGGCCCGTGACTCACTTCGCAGTTCTGAGCCCAGAGTTTCCCCTGTGGCAGCCCAAACCCTTGCCTCTCTGCCCATCTTATGTTCAGCAACCAAAGGCAGGTCTTCTGAGGACTTCCTCAAAAGGAAGGGAGGAGAGACAGGCCTCGGGACCCCAAGGATACTTGAGGAGGACAGACCTAATTCCACTTCCCTCTTAGGCTTGTCACTGCTCCTGGGTTTGGGGCAAGGAGTGACATGATTTGGATTGAGGTGGGTTCTTTCCACTTGGGAAACAGAGAGAGATGGCTTCAGAACACCTGGTTCGGCTTTCCAAAAGGAAGAACTTTCTTTGTTCTGGCTACTTCATCATTTAGGGCCTCAGTTTCCCCATCTATGAAAAGGAATTTTGTAAGGACTTGAGGCGCTTATTAGAAGTGAGGTGCCCTTCCCTACCCTCTCCCCTGCATCTCCAGTAGCAGGACAAAGGGCTCAGATCCACTGGGGAGAGGGTTTGACCTCATCCTTTTCTGCCAGTGTCTGTTTATGGGCGTTAATTAGCAACGGCACAGGGAAGACCCCAGGGGGAAGAGAGTGAGGTCTTCTGAGCCCCTCATCCTAGATGAAGTTCAAGGATGTGAAAGTGGCAGGGGTAGCCCAGCTGAGTCCATCTGCAAATATACCCTGGAGCCCCCAGGTACTTGCCACAGGGCACAGACCTAATCCAGGAAAAGAGTCTGGGGTGTTTGGGGTATTTGTGGTGAGTTAGAAGAAGTTGGTGACAAATCCAGGCAACTTTGCTGTAGGGCAAACCATGGCTGAACAGGGTCAGAGCAGACTGTCGTTTTTTCTCATTCTCCCAGGCCCTGAGATGAGTATTTTGCAGGAAGGCTCACACTTTTTTTTTTTGAGACAGAGCCTCAAGCTGTCACCCTGGATAGAGTGCCGTGGCATCACAGCTCACAGCAACCTCCAATTCCTGGGCTCAAGCAAGTCTCTTGCCTCAGCCTCCCAAATAGTTGGGACTACAGGCGCCTACCACAACGCCCGGCCATTTATTTTATTTTATTTTTTTTTTGGTTGCAGCTGGCATTGTTTGGTGGGCCCAGGCAGGATTCAAACCCACCAGGTCAGGTGTACGTGGCTGGCTCCTTAGCCCGTTGAGCCACAGGTGCCGAGCCATAGTCACTTTTGTTTTTGGAGCCTCTGTGTCCAACATGAGGGGCAGCACCCACGTGAGTGTCAGGGACACAGGTATCGGAACACACCTCAATCCAAATCATGTCACTCCTTGTCAGTGTTGGCCTTGAAGGGTCTTGGTAGAAAAGTCAGGCCAGGTGCTGATGTAGTCCCAGCTCATTCAGGTTGAAGGGTGATTCGCAGAGAACCTTGCAAGCAGCCCCTGGGGATTCTGGGAAATGTACTTTCTACACATTCTTGGACATATGGCCTTGGGCTGGCAAAACCAATCTGAAGCAATTCTGGTTATAAATAATTCTGCCTTCTGGCAATCTCCTGGGACCACCTAGCATTTTGGTCACTATCAGTTGGCCTGTTCACAGTGGGGCTCTGTATCGCGTAGAATCAATAGAGGAAGGGCTGATGGAAGAAGCGAAAGCAAAGATGATCTTGCCCAGCCAGGACAAGGCTAGGCCTGAACCTTCTGGAACATGTTCAGGGCTCTGTTTCTGGAATTCCTTCCTTGCTAAGGCCCATCCTCTTTCTAACCAAACTTAAATTTAACTGAGTTTGAATGTCTGCTGTGTACAGGACTCTATGGCAAACAGAGTAGTAACAATGATAATGGTGGTAACCCCAATGGTGGTGATAGCTCCCTTTTCAGTAACATGGGGTATTAATAGTACCCGCCTCATAGGTGTTGTAAGGATTAAATGAGATGATGCACATGGTATCACGTGGTACCTGGCACATAGTCAGTGCTCCATAAATATTACCCATTTTTGAGAACATGGCAGTTCAGAGAGGTTAAATGCCTTTCCCAAAGTCACACAGCATGAGAGTCTAAATCAGGGAGCTCCAAACTAATGTAGGAGATGGACAGACCCTGACACTCCAGTGCTAGGTGAGCTAAGAGAAGGTTAGTGGCCCTAGGGACTTCAGATGGGGTGGTGTGAGGAAGGCCTCATGGAGGAGGTGAATGGGCTGTCTTCATGGAGGTGATTGCAAGGGCCAAGGCAGGGAGGTAAGACACTAAAGGACCAGGAAGAGGGTACATTCTTGGGGTGGGGGACCGATCAATGGGAGAGAAGGTTAGGCAGGGTGGCTGCAGGTAGATGGTGAATAGCTTTGAATGCATGCAGAGGAGTGACCCATAGTGACAAGGACCCCACTGACTATGCAGTGGTTCAAGACCTGGACTTTGGAGCCAGCCTACTAGGGGGAAATCTACAGATTGGGCTGGTAGCAGCTTGCACTCTCATAGCAGAAGGAACAAGCAGGAGTGCTGAGCATATTCTTCCACCTCTGCCAGCCTATCTGCCAGGCACCACAGGCTTATTATGCCCAAGAGAGCATTCCATCCTGTCTTCGGGCTGGGATCCCTGAGATGTCTTGAGTCTCCCGAGTCCCAGATCTCTCCCTTCTGAAGGCACATACTGCAGAGTCCACCTGGGTGCATGGGACCTGGCTGCCAGGAGTTGCTGGGCATGAGCAGGATGACAGGCAGGAGGCTCATAGTAGAACGAAATCCTAATTACTGCCATCAGGCTCTCAGCAGGCATGCAGCCGCAGCCGTGACCCCAGGGCTGGGATTCTCAGACGGTAGTTAGAGTATCCGTTTGTTCACTTTGGATGGTGCCATCAGGGTCATCTGCCCCAGGAGGTGGAGGTGAAAAGCACATATCTGAGTGGACAAGGAGGCTTAGTTAGGGGGTAACATGGGGGTGCGCTTTCTGGGTTGTCTGGGTTGTCTGCCTGTGGAGATTTAGACAGGGAAGCTGTGCCTCCGAGGCCCTCTGGAGTTCTCATTCAACAGAGTTGCCCTAACAGCAGGAGTGGAATGAGCTCCTGCCTCTCACCAGCCAACTTTGCTCTCACGGTGGATCCTTTGCACCTGTGCCCCAGACTGGGGGTGACGTCTGGGCTGGCGTTGCTTCTGAGAGGACTGCAGCTGTCTGTGCCCCAACTGTTGCCAGGCAGACGTGTCTGTCAGCTGGTGGGGGCCCCTCAGCAACATCAAGCATTTCTCACTCACACTTTCTGGAGTGCTGAGATGTTTCTAAGCAACTGCGTGCCCCTGGCCAGCCCTGCGTTTCCAGTTCAGGCTGTTTCCAGGAACTCCTCACCTGAGCAACACCTTGCCCTGCTTCATCTCGGGGTCTCTCTCCTGCTCAGGCTTCCA
Source organism: Arctocebus calabarensis (assembly GCA_963573935.1). NCBI lineage: Eukaryota > Metazoa > Chordata > Mammalia > Primates > Lorisidae > Arctocebus > Arctocebus calabarensis. The sequence goes on from CAUYON010107737.1 coordinate 22,850, forward strand.
TCCAGTTTTTTTTGCCAGCTTCTCTCCATTTCTCTAGGCTCCCCCAACATCTGCTCTTTGATTCATGGCTCCTGCCCCTCTGAGGACAGTGACCACCCAAGGCCAGGGCTCCTGTCACTCCTGGATGGGAGCTGAAGCCATCACATGTCAGGTGGGTGTTTTCTTTTTTTTTTTTTTTTTTTTTTTGTGGAGACAGAGTCTCACTCAGTCGCCCTTGGTAGAGTGCCGTGGCGTCACACTGCTCACAGCAACCTCCAACTCCTGGGCTTAGGCAATTCTCTTGCCTCAGCCTCCCGAGTAGCTGGGACTACAGGCGCCCGCCACAACGCCCGGCTATTTTTCTGTTTTTGCAGTTCGGCCGAGGCTGGGTTTGAACCCGCCACCTTCGGCACATGGGACCGATGCCCTCCTCGATGAGCCACAGACACCGCCCCAGGTGGGTGTTTTCACACCTTTCCCAGGCTCTGGGAGTTGAGGAGGTTAGAGGGGGACATTGGGGAGGGCATTTTTAGAAGGCAGATCTCAAAGAAAGGTCTGGCTTGACCTCTGTAGGCCTCCTCTCGCTCCTTAATTTTTTAATTTTTAATTTTTTTGCAGATTTTGGCCAGGGCTAGGTTTGAACCTGGCCAGCTCTGGTATATGGGGCCGGTGCCCTACTCCTTTGAGCTACAGATGCCACCCCTTCTTTATTGATTTATTTATTTTTTGAGACTCACTTTCTTGCCCTTGGTAGAGTGCTATGGTGTCATAGCTCACAGCAACCTCAAACTCTTGGGCTCAAGCAATCCTCTTGCCTCAGCCTCCCAAGTAGCTGGACTATAGGCGCCTGCCACAACACCTGGCTATTTTAAGAGATGAGGTCTTGCTCTTGCTCAGTCTGGTCTTGAATTCTGAACTCGAGATCCACCCACCTTAGCCTCCCAGAGTGCTAGGATTACAGGCGTGAGCCACCATGTCCGGCCTTACCCTGGCCATTCTTACAACAAAGTACTTAGTTTCTCCATCTGTAAAGAGGACACTAATGCCTTCCACACATGTTGATGTGAAGATTAAATGAAAGCAAAGGCAATCCTGTACCTAGAGTTCAACCCTATGGTTGACATGTAGTTGTCCTTTAGCAGATGAAAGCTGAGTTGGACTAGATCAAATTCCCACCCTGGCATTGGGGGCTCTGCACATTCTAGTTGTTGCAGATGGGTGTGAGTTCATCCCTCCCCTCCCTGGCAAGATGACAGATGGGAGCCACTGAAACTACAGGGATCCTAGTTACTCCCTGTCACCTGGAAGCTAGTGACATCGGTGGGGCAGGCAGAAGGTTGAGAGTTGTGTTGATGACTAAGCCCTGGGAGCTGTGGGAGTCTGGTTCATCAGCAGCGTCAAAACTTCCTGTTACTGTTTGCAAACAAGGGCCACCCTTGGAGGAGGAGGACCAGGGTTGGGAGGAGAGGCCAGGGCTGCTACAGAACCTGGGCAAGATGATGCTACAGTTGAAAGGCAGCAGTGGTAGAGGTGCCAAGAGTCTGGTAGGATGGTCGAGGCTATGGCTTTCCAGGAGCACCTGGCTTCCCTTACCTGGGTGATGTTCCTGCCCTCACCTCCCCACCCAGGAGGGATTTTCTTCCAGGAGTATCACCTGTCTAGGTTTTCCCAAAGTGCCCATGGACCAGCACCCACCTGGGAAAGCATCTGGGGGCTTAGAAGCAGGCAGGGAAGGGGAACCTTGAATCAGCGCTCTCAGCCCCACCCGGCCCAGCCCAGGGGACTGAAACCAGCCTAAGAACTAGACACTCCCCTCTTGTGACAGCCGTCCCTCAGATGTCTTTTTTATAAGCCTCATGCTTCATAGGGGAACCAGCCAGAGTGAGAATTCCACATCCAAGAGAAAAACTGTAAATTAGTGTGAAAAGTAGTTCTTTTCAAAAAATGCTGCCAAGCACAGTGTAAATTTGGTACATCCCTTCTGAGGGGCAATCTGTCAACATGTTTAGAAAGTGGAAACAAAATGCTCAGATTATTCAGAATGAGTTTATGAAATTGACAACCCCACCTTCTCCCTTCCCCCCCCCCCCCCATATCCTTCTCACCCCAGGAGAGTGAACTTGCTGTGTTGGAGGAAATGGTGACACCACTACAGTTCACAAAAGCAAGACAATAAATGGGAATGACTCAAATATGGGACCCCGTGAAATGGTCAGTCTTTCCATAGATTATTATGCAGTCACTTCAAACACTTTATTCTTGGTAGAGTGCCATGGCATAATAGCTCACAGCAACCTCAAACTCTTGGGCTCAAGTGATTTTCTTGCCTCACCTTCCCAAGTAGCTAGGACTACAGGTGCCCGCCACAATGCCTGGCTAGCTTTTTTTTTTTTAGAGATGAGGTCTCGCTCTGGCTCAGGCTGGTCTCGAACCCGTAAGCTCAGGCAATCCATCTGCTTCTGCCTCCCAGAGTGCTAGGATTACAGGTATAAGCCACTGTGCCTCACCCAGTATTTTATTTTCTTGAGACAGAGTCTCAAGCTGCCGCCTGGGTAGAGTGCCATAGCGTCATAGCTCACAGCAACTTCCAGCTCTTGGGCTCAAGCGATCCTCTTCACTTTTTCTATTTTTAATAGAGATGGGGTCTCACTTTTTGCTCTAGCTGGTCTTGAACCTATGAGCTCAAGCTGTCGACCTACCTCAGCCTCCCAGAGTACTAGGATACAGGTATGAGCCACCATGCTCAGCCTCTTTCAGTTATTTTTACTAAGTACTAGGTGTACCCCAGACACCCCAGTTCTGAATGGAACCTTGGCCGCCTCCTCACTTTATGGTCTCTATTTCAGAAAAGAGCAGACAGTAGTAGCAAAGTAACATGGAAAATGTTTTTTGTTTTTTTTAAGAGACGGAATCTCACTTTGTCACCTTCGGTAGAGTGTCATGGTGTCACAGGTCACAGCAACCTCCAGCTCTTGGGCTTAGGCGATTCTCTTGCCTCAGCCTCCCAAGTAGCTGGAACTACAGGCACCTGCCACAACTCCTGGCTATTTTTTGTTGTTGTTGCAGTTTGGCAGGGGCTAGGTTTGAACCTGCCACCCTTGGTATATAGGGCCGGTGTCCTACTCATTGAGCCACAGGTGCTGCCCAATAACATGGAAAGAAAAAATATGTTTTAAGAGATGGAATTCTATGTTGCTCAGGCTGGCCTCAAACTTCTGGGCTCCAGTGATCCTCCCACCTCAGCCTCTGGAGTAGCTGCGACTAAGGGTGTGTGCCACCATGCCAGGCACTTATGTGATTTGAAGTGAGAAAAGGCAGAGTAGAAAATTCTATCCACTCTCTGCCTCCCACCATAAAAGCAGCATGTGTTTGTAGAAATAGTAATTGTGTGCCAGATGCTGGGTTTGCTCTGATTTACGTCTTATAATAACCCAATGGGTTAGGCACTAGTACTACCCTGATTTTCATAGGAGAAACTGAGGCGCAGAGGAAGTGACTGAGCCAGCATTCAAACCTGGGTCTGCCTGGCCCCAAACCTACTTTTAACCCTTGCTGTACACTGTCTCCTCTTGAATACGGAGATGATATCGGCTCAAAGTTAGTTACCAGAGAGAAAAATCTGGGCCAGTGACAATAGATTAAGGTGGTGGGACTTGTGTTTTTTCCCCTCCTCTATTACATTTGTGTAGAAAAAAATTTTTTAAATTTTAAAACTACCACCCAGAATTTGCAGCAGAGGGAGAAAAATGAATAAGGAAACAGGAAAAGTGGAAACAACGTTAATAATGCATGTCCTGGCTTAGAACCAGGAGATTGATTTAAGAGCCAGAAGTTAAGCTGGGAGTGTTGGTGGTGGGAGGACCCGTGCGTCAGACGGAGGGTGGGGGTGGCGGGACTTATTTGGCTTGTGCTTGCCAAATGCCAATAAGTCTCATTGCCATTCTTGCTAAATCTTTTTATTACCTGGTGCTTAAGTACATTATCTCCTCAATGTTCGCATTCCTCTCATTTTTCAGACTACAGGAAATGATAAAGCTAAAAAAAAAAAAAAAAAGCCTCTCTTTGCTTTCAACCTTGAAGTACAACAGGGAGGAAATCTGACAAATTCTTCCTTGGATTCTAAAGAGGTGTTAGGTTCCCCTCACCAGAGAGATAGGGAAGCTCTGTTGAATCTATTCTCCCCATTGTCTGGACATTTTAAAGCCAAGGTGACTTTTTTAAGGAGGAAGTTAGTTAGGGACCTCTGAAAATAAGATAATTGTTTCTTTTTTTGAGACTGAGGCTCACTCTGTCACCCTAGGTAGAGTGCCAAGGCATCATCATAGCTCACAACAACCTGAAACTCTTGGGTTCCAGTGATCCTCCTGCCTCAGTCTCTCAAATAGCTAGGACATCAGGTGCCCACCACAATGCCCAGCTAGTTCTATTTTTAGTAGAGATGGAGGTCTCCCTCTTGGTCAGGTTGGTCTTGACCTCCTGAGCTCAGGTAATCTGCCTGATTTAGCTTCCACTAAGATTACAGCCACTGTACCCCACCTGAATTATTTCTTCTCATTAATACTATCTGTAATAGAAAGGCAGAGACACAGAGGCAGCAGAAAGATAGGGGAGAAAGCAGTGAACATGGTGCTGTTTATTCAAATATTGATTACATCTGCTGGAGCTGAGTCTAGAGCCCACCAAGATGAGAGCAATTGACTGTCCAGGCAACAGTTGCCTAAGACCACCTCCCACTGAAAAGCATGGCTTCCTGAGAGCTAGCAGGGTAAGCTAAATTTCTCCTAAATATACTAGGAGGCCAAGTGATGTGCCCAAGTCCTGCAGCTGGTGAGGGGCAAAGCTGAGAATCGAACTCATGGCTGGGTGCAGAGCTCTAGGTCTTCCTCCACAGTTCTTTCCTGCAGTGTTCACGATAAATGATTTGAGGTGTATTGGAAAGAGTGCCTTCAAAATAGCAGCCAGTTGAGTTGGGATTAATTAAAATGTGACTCTTTACTCCAGAATGATGTTCTCTAACTAAGAAACTGTGGCCCCGAGGAGACACATAATTTTTTTTTTTTTTATTTGAGACAGAGCCTCAAGCTGTCACCCTGGGTAGAGTGCTGTGGCATCATAGCTCACAGCAACCTCCAATTCCTGGGCTCAAGCAAGTCTCTTGCCTCCACCTCCCAAGTAGCTGGGACTACAGGCGCCCGCCACAACGCCCAGCCATTTTTTGGTTGCAGCCGTCATTGTTGTTTGGCGGGCCCTGGGGCTGGATTTGAACTGCCAGCTCAGGTGTACGTGGCTGGCGCCTTAGCCTGTTGAGCCACAGGCGCCGAGCCGAGACACATAATTTTAACAGCTGCAATCTGTTCCTTACTGACCACATTGAAATAATTGCTAAGGATTCTTCTCTTACTTTCTCTGGGTAGGAATTATCATTACTTGACATGAGAAAGTCTGTTTGGGTATGTTTCACATTTCCTGTTCTTCCCCTCTGAATGCTACATGATTTATGGGTGTATTTGATGAACACGTCTGTGATCCTAGGTCATGAGTTAGCATCTGCTGAGGCTTACCCTCAGATGAAGTCAGGAAAGGGTGTTGCCCTCAAGGAATGGATAGTGTAGACAAGAAAGCCACTATAATCCTGTCTGGGGGAGTAGGGTTGAGGTGAGCACACCTGTGGTACCTGGAAGGTCAGGGAAGGAAGGGGTAGCAAGCAGGAATTGACCAGGTAAAGGTTAGTGGAGGCCGGTGCAGTGGGGTGGAGGAGAAAGACTTTCAGGGTAGGGAGGACATTTGCAAAAGCTTAGAGGATATTAGATCTCAAGTTAAATTGTCAAAACTGGAAAATCATGTAAATTTATTTATTTATTTATTTTTGAGACAGAATCACTTTGTTACCCTGGGTAGAGTAGCATGGCATCACAGCTCACAGCAACCTCCAACTCCTGGGCTTAGGTGATTCTCTTGCCTCAGCCTCCCAAGTCGCTGGCACCATAGGCACCTGCCACAACGCCTGGCTATTTTCTGTTGCAGTTTGTCTGGGGCCAGGTTTGAACCCGCCACCCATTGTATATGGGGCCAGTACCCTACTCACTGAGCCACAGGCACTGCCCTGAAATCATGTAAATCTTATCTGTGCTTTACTTTGGGCTGCTGTGAGAATCAGATCAAACACAATCTGGCTTTTCCTTTCCCCTCTCCTCCTTTTGGGGAAAACTCTTTGACTGAACCCTTGGGTATTTCTCTGATAGATGCCTGAGAGGTAAGCGGTTTCAGGCCCTTTGAGTGTGAAGAAGACACAATTGCTGCCTGGGGATGGGGTGGATGTGAGGATTTGCAATATGCTGGCCACTGCCTTTTATTTGGTCCTCTCTGAGACAGCTCTGCCCCTGCCCACAAATGGGCAGGAAGGCCCAAGGCTGAACTCAAGTGTCCTCGCTCATGGGCTCAGAACCTCAGTATTGGGATGGCCAGGTTTTGGTAAATCCTCCACCTTCCCTGTGGCCAGGGAGAGGTGGCAGCCTTCACATAAAACCCTCAGTGGAGTTCCTGGCATAAAAATGACCTTGGAGTTAGTATGTAATTTCTGGTGAGATTGTGCATTCTTAAATTCCAACAATCATGAAACAATTAGTTCTTACATTTCTTTCTTTCCTTTTTTTTTTTTTTTGAGACAGAGCCTCAAGCTATCACCCTGGGTAGAGTGCTATGGCTCACAGCAACCTCCAACTCCTGGGCTTAAGCGATTCTCTTGCCTCAGCCTCCCAAGTAGCTGGGACAACAGGCGCCCGCCACAACACCCAGCTATTTTTTGGTTGCAGCCATCATTGTTTGGCAGGCCCAGGCTGGATTTGAACCCACCAGCTCAGGTGTATGTGGCTAGCGCCTTAGCCTTTTGAGCCATAGGCACCTAGCCAATTAGTTTTTATATTTCATGTCAGTTTTGCTAGAATTCCAAAAATGTCTCCTCCTTAAAGCCTCAATCTTTTCCTTCACTGGTGCTTTAATTTTTTTTTTTTTGAGACAGAGTATCACTCTGTCACTCTGGGTACAGTGCCCTGGCATCAAAGCTTACATCAACCTCACACTCATGGGTTCAAGAGATCCTCTTGCCCCAGCATCTTGAGTAGCTGAGACTATAGACATGAGCCACCATGCCCTGCTAGTTTTTCTACTTTTTTAGTAGAGATGGAGTCTCACTCTGCTCAGACTGGTCTCTAACTTCCAAGCTCAAGCAATCGACCTGCCTCAGCCTCCCAGACAGCTAGGATTACAGGTGTGAGCCACTGTGCTGGGCCTGGTGCTTTGATCTTTTTTTTTCTTTTGAGTCAAGAGCCTCAAGCTGTCCCCCTTGGTAGAATGCTGTGGCATCACAGCTCACAGCAACCTCCAATGCCTGAGCTCCAGCGATTCTCCTGTCTCCACCTTCCAAGCGGCTAGGACTACAGGTGCCGACCTCAACGCCCGGCTATTTTTTGGTTGCAGCCGTCATTGTTGTTTGGCGGGCCCGGGCTGGATTCGAACTCGCCAGGTCAGGTGTGTGTGGCTGGCGCCAATCCTGGTGCTTCGATCTTAATAAATCTATGTAGATCTTTGTAAACTCTGTGTAGCTCTTTGATCTTAATAGACCTATGTAGATTTAAGTACTGTGTGTGTGTACACACACACACCTGTTAGGCTTACAGCTTAGCTCCATCACATATTAGGTTTGTGAATGAACTTTTTGAGGCTCAGTTTCCTTTTCTGATATGATGGTTCCCAACTCAGAGGGCATTCAGGGTTGAGATTTTGTTTATAAAGAGCTTAGTGCAGTCCTTGGCACAGTGTTAGCTTCGAATAAATGGTATCTATTATGGGCATAGACCAAAAAAAAAGACTGTAAAAGTGTTGGCAGCATTTATCTCCAATGGGTGGGATTACAGTTACAATGAACATCTATTACTTTTGTAATTAGAGAAAAGAACAATAAATGTTGTTATTAATTTTTAAATCTAGCTTTGGCTTTGTCAGAAGGAACCTGCAGTTAATGTCAATGTACCAACTCCCCAGTAAGACAAGTCCTCCAGTTTCATACCAGGACTTTAAGGACAGGCACCCTGCCCCTCTCCCCCAACCCCCTCCCATCCACTAATAGAGACTTTAACAAAGGGAGAAATATAGTCAGAAATCTAGAGAAATTGCACCTTCATCCAACATTGCAGCCCCCCTATCACTGCTATTTGGAGGGCACGGGAATTCAGAGAAGGTATCTCTTAAAATAAAGCTTTCTCTCTCTCACGGGGAGGGTTCTCTGGGATCTTGGCTGGAAATTTAATTCCAGGGACTGTTTCCAGGAGAGTGACATTTACCCTCTATTGGGCCTTCACTCAGGAATCTCAGTTAGAAAATAAAGCATGCAGGAGTGAGTCCACTTCCGGCTGGGGGACTGTGACTGTCCTGGTCTGGCATCTAGAACAATCTGAAGCCCAGGCCCTTGGCTCTGTCTCTGGTCAAGATTCTTGCCTGCCAGCCCAGCGCGCAGGCAGCAGCGGGAGATAGAACCCACCTGGACTGCACTCCCCCTCCAGTCCTCCCTGTGCTCCAGCTCCTCCTGGGCCATCCCCTGCCAAGCAGGAAGGGGTGCCCCGCCCATCTCAGGTCATCTTTGGAACCCTCAGCTGGCTTCTGAGTGCTTGCTTTCTCCTCTTCTGGTGGTGGTGGTGGGGTGTTGGATATTGCTGCTGGCTGTGGAATAAAATGCTGCCTCTGTTTGGGAGACAAAGGACACAGTGGCTCCTCCGGTCAGCTGTCTCTTCTGGCCCGCCCCTGGCCTCCCCCAGCGGCTCTGAGGCTCTGGGCGCCTTGTGAGAAGGGCCTTTGGGCCAGGCTGGGAGCTTCTGTGCCACCCGCGTCTTCACTGGAGCTTAAAGGAGTATTTTACCTTAAAAGACCCTGAGCAGCTTTTTTGCTCTGGAGATGTTCTTTTGCTGGGGTGGGCTATGCGGTGAGGGTGGAAGGGCTGCGGCTGGGGAAGCAGCCTGGCCTGGGTTGGTGCCGGAGCAGGAGAGGGTGCGCCCCCGCCCCCCACGTAGCAGTGTGAGTGCGTGTGCACCAGCGCGTGTGGGAACATGGGAAGGTGTGTGGATGCCTGTCTCCCATGTAAGAGCATGGGTGTGAATGTGCTGGAATGGGAAGAAAACTCGCAGAGTATATGAGCACCCGTGTGCGAAGTGTACGAGTGTCGCTGCAGCGTGTGCAAGTTTTGCACTCGGGTCTGAGGCTGTGCAGAAGTACGCGTGGCTTACCTGGTGTGGGGCTGTGTGCGAGCCAGTGTGCTGGCGTGGAGTAGTGTGAGAGCCTGATCGGAAACGCACGAACACGTGTGTCCGTGTGTTGCTGCGTGGGGGAGGCCCTGAGTGAGTGTGAGCGCGAGAGTGAGGGTGTGCGGGAGGGGCTGGCGCCTGCGCGTGGAAGCGGGCGTGCACGCCGCCCCCCGCTGGGTCGGAGCCGGTTGCCATGGGAACGCGCCGCGGCCTGAGTTAATCATTTCCTGTGGAAAGTGTGCGGGAGGGGGGGACGGGCGGGCCAAGGAGGCGGCGGCAGCGTGGAGCTGCCTCCCGCCGGCGGGTCGGGCCGGGCGCTGCCGGACGCTGCGGCGACGCGGGGATCCTGCCTCGGCTAGGCGGGTGAGTCGGGGCCCAAGCGAGCTCGGGGGTGGACTGGGTGCTCCGGCCTCGCGGGTCATGGGCGTTGCGTCCGACCGACCCTGGCAGTGGGACCCCTCTGCTTGGACCTGCTGGGGCGCGGGGAGGGCCGGCCCCTGAGACCCAGCCCCGCGAGGTCCCCCTGGCGCTGTTCCATCCGAGCCAAGGACCTTGCAGCGAGCAAGGCATGGGGCGACGTGCCCTCTGAGATCCCACCAGCCCCAGGATTGTTCTGAGGGGCACAAATCCTACCTACCCCGAGTGTCAATCAGTCCCACACCCCTATTGCAGGGGTCTCCCCCGGCCCTCAGGATTCCCTTGAAGGGTGCTGTTTCGGTTCCTTCCACCATGTCCCTTGGGCAGTTATCTTCTCCCTGACTGGGCCAGGGGCGGGGTTTGCCAGCCCTGAGGTTAGGAAGGGAGGGCCTTGGCCAGTGAGGAATTGGGCCATTGACAGCCATAGCTGGGTAGGGGGAAGGTGTCTCAGAGGGAGGGTGAAGCCAGAAGCCACCCCCTTCAGCCCCACATTGGCAGTCAGAGCAGAACCCTGGCTGGTGCAGTGAACGGCCTGGTCCTGGGAGATTTTAAAGAGGAAACTGTATTTACATTCTTAAGTGCCATTTGCCACTCCTCACCTCCTCCCTACAGCACATCTGTCTCAAGGTTGGGGGTTGTGGTTACTCCTGGGCTTTCACCTTCCCTGGCTTTCCCTCTGCCTGAAGCTCAGTCTGGGTGAGCACTATTCTTCCAGACCCACGTATTCCCCATGCCCTTGATAAAGTAGCCGTCTCCTTGGCCAGGGAGAGTCATTTGCTAGGAATGCAGTCTTAGAATATTGGGCCCTGTATTTGCAGTGACTGAACTTTAGGGGGACAAGGGCAGTGCGTTCTGTTGTTCATATGGCATTAGGGAGCAGAGGATTTGAAGCCCGAGTTGCTGGGGAAGACCCAGGATATGTGACTATGTGCAAGGGAGGACCTGGCTCCTGTCCAACATCCCCAACCTTCTGCCTTCTCTTGCAGCGGGACCAAGGCACCCTGCTAGCAGCAATCTCTGGGAAGCTGTCAAGTCTGTCCCCCAAACTTTGCAATATCCCTGGTTTAGGATATGGGGAGAGTGAGCTGCAGCTTTCTCTTCTCTACCTCTTCTTTCTCCAGCCCCTCTGCATTCATCCACCGCTGGGATGAAGTCCCTGAAAAATTATTCTTGAGCTGTTTGCACATGCTAGTATTGTTCTGAACACTTTATAGAACATGTATTATCTAATCTTTACACTTAATCCTATAAGATAGCTTTTTACCCATTTTATTTTATTTGCAGAGACAGAGTCTCACTTTATTGCACTTGGTAGAGAGCCGTGGCGTCACATAGCTCACAGCGACCTCCAACCCCTGGGCTTAGGTGATTCTCTTGCCTCAGCCTCCTGAGTAAGCTGGGACTACAGGCACCTGCTGCAATGCCCGGCTACGTTCTCCCCTTTATATAGATGGAGATAATGAGGAACAGAGAGGCACAGTAATTCTCCCAAGGTCACACATCTAGTCAGTAGTAGAGCCAGGTTTTCTCCTCTACCACTGAAATCCTGGGTTGGTAGAGGTCCCTGGACATCAGGTCTGGTATCAAATACCCGTGCAAATGAGTGAGAGAGAACCCCAGGCTTATTTGAGATTCATTGATACATTTGACCTCACACCTCCCTGACTGCTAAATTCAGCTGCTTTTTCCTTTTTGGATGTAGCACACACCCTTCCTCTTTCTTCCTGACATCTTCCTGGCTGCTTCCCAGACTTCGTTTTGTGATAGTCACAGAAATATTATCTCCTTCTGGCCCTGCCCCTTAAACTTAGCTGATCTCTCCAAAAGTCTTCTCCCTCAACTGTGTAGTCAGCGTTCAATGCCCTGCACCATCTCACCTTTCCAACAGCTGAGCGAGCAGATGGACCTTTCTTCTCCTTTGCCCCTTGGGCAGCTGCCCTGCAGGGTTGGTGGTGTGCCCAGTGCGGTGCCAGACAGCCTGAAGAGGAGGATGATTGGTCTCTTCCCTGCCACATTGGTCCATCTTAATTTCCTCAGCGCTGGCCCACATATTCGAGTTAGCCTCTTCCCTGTCCTAGTAAAACTGCACCCAGGAGCCCCCTCATCTTCCTAGTTGTCTTTTTCAGTCAAAGAAGGAAGAGACCACCACTCCCTGGCTAGGAGTCTGGGTTCTTTTTTTGTTGCAGTGTGGCCGGAGCCGGGTTTGAACCCACCACTCTTGGTATGTGGGGCCGGCGTCCTACTCACTGAGCAACAGGCACTGCCCATTGAGCCTGGGTTCTGCCAGGGCTGGGTTCTACAAGCATCAGACCCCAGATCTCCGAGTCAGGCCTTCTCTTGATTCTTTTTTGCCTCTCAGTGCTTTAGTTATTCCTACCCCTCGGTCTCCCCAACATGCTCAAATCTCCCCTGTTCTAAACACCACTTCCTCCCTGTCACATCCGGGCCAAACTTCCCTGAACAGAAGGAAGTGGCTGCTTCCTCCAGCTCCTGCTCCACTCCTTGAGCCTCCTGGGCTTTCTGCCCTTCTCCCTCTGAGAGTCCCCAGGGCTTTCTGCCTGTCTCAGCCTCTTCCAGTTGTCCTTATCTCTGTGGCATGGCTTCCTGGGAGCTGAGGATGCTCTTCTTCCTACCCCACTCTCTAGACACTTTTGAGGACTGTGCATGTGCCTAGTGCTCCTGCCACCTCTGACCTTCCTTCTCCAGCTTCCTACCCCCCCATAGTGATCTCTGTCCCCATCTGGCTATCTCTCCTCTTGCTTAGCTTTTGGTGATTGCCTCCCCACCTACATGGCATCGATGACCCTGTTTAGCTCTGAGTCTCAGTGTCCAGTCTTGATGCCTCTTCTAGGCTGCATTCCAAGCTTTTGTGTGCATTTGTTTCAGGACGTTCACACAGTGAGCCATCCCAGAGGACCTGGCATAGGTACACCTCCAGCTTGGCTGCTGTAGGGTTCACAGATGAATGTGCTCTGAGCCCTGCCATCAGGGAGCCATAGTGGGCCATGAGGTGGACACCGTTCACTTAGCTATCTGTACTGCCTGGCAGGAAGTGGTCACTGACATGTGGAATGGGGATAGTCCTCTGCAGCCCAGGTAGCTCCACTAGAGGGGGGTCCCTTGGGTGCCCTCAACTCAATCAAAACCAGAAGCAAACCTGACATTCCCTCTCCAAGCTGACTTTGCTTCTTCTGTAAATGGCATCACTGAGCGTGGGACAGTAGCTTGATTACCTTAAATGCTCCTTGAGGGAACTTTGCACAGAGCAGGTCCTCAGTGAAGACTTGGGCAGTGGATGCTCAAACTCTGTTCATTTGCTCAGTTCATGAGGGACCTGTGGCGTCCCAACTAGTGCCCACCCCCATGTCTCCAGGCCACCTGGTGCCTGGCACATACCTCCCGCCTCCCTGAATCCTGATCAAATTGTGAGGGGGTTCTGAAGTCTTTATATCCCTTCTGCTGGGGAACTTTGAGGCCACATCTTTCCTGATCAAAGAGGACCCCTAGCAGGTTCCTGGAAGACAGGAGATATTTAGGTGTAATTATTAAATGAAGGTTGAGTGCAGCTTTTATCTCAGTACCTAGTGCTGTGCCTGCCACTTTCTAGGCACAGAGCGAGGGCCAGGCGAGCACAGGAGTGAGCTGACGTTAAGAGGACTGGCTGTGTCCCTCCTTCAGGAAAACCTTCTCATTCAGAGCATTAGCTATTTGGCTGGCAGAACTGGGGTAGAGGAGCCTGAAGCCTGAGGGTTAAACCTGTGGTTAAGTGCAATTAGAAAAATAAGATGTCTCAAAGAAAAAGGATTAGACTTACCAAGGTGCTGCTGACTGTGGCATTTCCTCCATGTGGGGCTGTGACCTGGAATGTCTTCATGCTGCCAGGCTCCCGGAGGAAGGGCTCAGGTGCAGGGTCTCCACATGGCACTGCGGACACACCTGCCATCCTCCTTGCCCACTTCTGGGCCTCCCCGTTTGGTAACAAACACCATCAAATGGGGGCGGACCCCATCTCGTCCTGTGACCCTGCGGCTCCTTGGGGACCGCTGCGTCTGGGGCTGCCTCCCTGGGTAATGGGTGCCGTTTGAGATCGCGGGTCTGCCCCGAGGTGCCAGTCACGTCAAGTTGGTCTCCCCTTGTTCTTTCTGCAGGCTTCCCGGCGCCGGGAGGAGGCTGCTGAGCCCCGGGCCATGGTCCCCTCTCGCAGGACGTGGAACCTGGGAGCCACGCCCTCGCTGCGGGGCCTGTGGAGAGTGGGCCGGGCTCGGGAGCCCGCGCCGGGGATGGCTCGCCCCGCCCCAGCCCCAGCCAGCCCGGCTGCCCGCCCTTTCCCACACACCGGCCCGGGGAGGTTGAGAACTGGTGAGTCCGCATTTTTAAAATGCCTCTTTATTTCCCTTCCTTCCTCCAGATACTAGAGATGAGACTGAGGTTTCTCACCAGTTCCTAAACCCGGTCAGAGCTGTCAGGTAATTACAGGGTAACCGGCAGCCCCAGAGCCCGGGCGGGCGTGGAGTCGAGCGTCAGTCCCGCCGGACGCTCCTTCCCCGCGCCCCTGTCTGGACGGAGGCATCTGGGAAGCGGGTTAAACTTTAACACAGGACAGAGAGCAGGGGACAACTTGGTGCTCCCTGTGGGCTGCCGGGAGCTTGTGGGCTCTCCTGTCTCTGCCTGAGGCTGGTAAACAAGGTAGGTGAAGAGGCTGCCTGGCGCCCCTACCGCCACTGACACTTGATCCCGCCTTGAGGAGCCAGTGGACAATGCTTGGAGTGCTGCTGGGCTTAGGTGCCATGTGCTCTGTCTTAGGTGCTTCTGTAGAGCTCCTGATAGAAGGTGGGCTGTGAGGGGGTCCCAGAGTCTGGGCCCCCACTGTCCCTGAGACTGCTGTCAGTTCCATCTTGCCTTTCTGGGTCATGTCCCCGGTGCCATGAACTTGAGAAGTGAGAGGCTGCTCTGATTCCTGGTGGGGCTGGACTGTTGGGTCTAAGGAGCTGCCATGCCCCTTTCTTTCTCTGGCTTGGTATGTACAGGTTACCCTGGTAATGTGGGGGGACAGGGCTTTCCACGTAAGGTGCCCTTGTTGCTCCTGACCTATGGGCATAGAGGCTTAGATTACCAGCTTGTCAGAGCTAGCAGAGTCCCTCCGGGCCATTAGGTCCAAGCCCCCTGATACACAGAATTGGAAACTGAGACCCAGAGAGGGTACATGGCAAACTGGTCGTTTTCTCTCTCCCACTATACCTGTGCTGTCAGTGACAGCCAGAGAGATGCCTTCCAAAGTCCCTGCTTCTGTGGTTGCCTGGGGCTGGTTGTGCCCTGAACAGCACAGCCAGGCTGGGGAGGACCCTGGGGGCCTCTGGGGAAAGCTTGGGCTTTTGGGTCAGGTAGACCCAGTTGTCCGAAAGGGGCAGAGGATGGTCCATATCCTACAGGGTTGTCCTAAGGGTTACAAATGTAATGTGAGTATTGCTTTTTCTGGTAAAACGCTATTTGGCTTTGGAAAACAAGATGAAAACCCACAGGAAAATGTAAAAAAGAAAATCATCTAAGCTAGTTACTGAAAATTTTATGACCCACTACATATGGGTCTAATAAATATTTTGAAGATGTCATGACCATACAGACTTTTATCTGCTTAAGACGAAAGTCACATGAAATCCTGTGTGTGAGGCACAAGTACAGTGCCTGGCCCTGAGTACAGTCTCAGTCAACTCAGCTGCCACTAGGCCCCTCTGAGCACCCCGTCCCAGCCTCATGATTGCCACCCTGAGAGGGGAGCTGGCAGAAGGTCTGTTAGCACTTGGGATTTGAATACTGGCTCCAGGTGACCCTGGGTGCACATGGTTAATGCTCCTGGTCTTTCAGTTCTTTGTCTATATCAGGAAGCACTGTGGGAGAGCTGGGGACTCGCCTTGTGCCTCTGCTCCCTGGGTAGTTGGTGAGGAAGTGACTGCAATTGTGGTCCTAACGGGACCACATACTATGGGCACATTCTGGGTGCCTGGCACTGTGTGGGCATTTTGTGTGTCTCGTGCCATTTCATCCTCACCACAGGGCTGTAAGGTTGGTTGGTTATCCCCATTTTACTGACAAGTACACTGAGGATCAAGGACTATAGGGCCCAGAAAGCACTTGGCCCAGTGGCTAGCACTCAGGATGTTGTTATGTCCCAGGCTAGTAGCTCTGCAGTTTACCCCTCTGGGTGGCTCTGTCTGCCACCCAGCCCTGCAAGGTATGATGGGGGCAGGTGAATGGGGAGATGGTGTGTAAGAGGCATGTGGGGATGCACCTTCGGAGACAGCAGAGAGCGGGCCACCCAGCCTAGGTTTGGTCTTAATGAAGGCAGGGGAGAAATTGCCACCTAGAGGCAGCCGGAGTAATGAAACTGCAGCCACAGTGTCCCTCCTCAAAGCTTTGTGCCAGCTGGTTGGCATGGGCTTCCTTCTGCTGCTTTGTTGAGCAAGTGCCAGCCCCAAAAGCTACTGTGAGGAGAGAAGAGCCCACAGTGGGGTCTTGAGCCCCTTTTGGATGAGGATTTTGGAGTGGCTTTGGAAAGGAAGGGTTGCGGCCCCTGCTTGATGCCAGACTTCCCCTCCAAGCAGAGGGTAGGCCTACAAGTACGTGTGAGACCCTCCGGGGACTGCCTGGGTGATCCAGGAGTGTATGAAAGCTGAGCTGAGCCCCAGCCCTGGCCAGTGAGTGGTCCATGGCTAGTGGTCTGAGTGTCTCACCTATTGCTGTTCTGATGTAGGGCGTGGAAAAGACACCCTGGTCTGTGGTGATGAGGACTCCAGTGCCCGAAGCGCTGTTCGCCCAGCTCTAGCCCAGTGCCGAGCGCTTAGCGTGGACTGGACTGGCCCCGGGAGCCCTCGTGGGCTCTACCTGACCGTGCAGGTAAGCCTTGGGCCTTGGGTCTCTGAGTTCCAGCGCACAGGTTCCTGCCAGGCTCCTGGGGGTAGGAAACACTGAGGGAGAGCTGGAGACCCACCTTGTACCTGTCTGCCAAGCCCCTTGCAGCCATCCACCTGTGAGCCTGTGTGGTTGGAGCAATTTGCTTCATTAAGTTATCTCGAGGGAAAATCTCAGAGGAGGTGACAGAAGCTTTTCATCCACGCCCTGCCTGAGGTGTTGAAGTGGGAAGTGTGGGGCCTTGGCTGAGATAAGCTGAGCCTAGAGAAGGTATTGAGAGCACAGGCAGGGTTTGGGGGTAGCTGTTTATCCCCGCTCAGGCATATGAGTCTTTGGGGGCAATACTTCTCTTTCCTTGTTAGAAGTGAGAATCCAAAGCTAGACAGGGGCTCCACCAAAACTTGGGTTCTTTTCCCTTACAGGTATCACCAAGTGACCTTAAAAAGACAAACTTACATACATATGTATATTTTTTTGTAGAAATAATAACAGAAATCACAGCTACTATTTATCAAACTCTGACTTTGTGCCAGGCCTCATATATCTCTCATCAGTTCTCATAATCCTCATAACAGTTTCAAGACATGGTTACTGAGGATCAAGAAGGACCGTAGGAGGCGGTGCCTGTGGCTCAGCAAGTAGGGCGCCGACCTCATATACCGAGGGCTGCGGGTTCAAACCCGGCCCCGGCCGAACTGCATCAAAAATTAGCCGGGCGCTGTGG
>CAUYON010107739.1:0-13627 GCA_963573935.1 Arctocebus calabarensis
AGGGTTGATGTGCATTCCTCGACCTTGTCTCTTGGCTCAGCTCCAAACTGTTGGCTTTCTTGCTAAATTTCTGTCCTTTAACTCTCCTTCTGGACAGGAGTGTCTGCAGAAAGCTGGCTACAGACCGCCATCTTGGCTCCTCCCTCCAGTCCCTGTCTTTCTCATTCACTCCTTTTATTCACAGTCCCTTGATATATAATCTGGCTCCTGGTATTCATTCAATGAATGAATGAATGTTGAATTAATAAATATTAACTTTTAGTAAAGAGTTATCTCTTTACCTTTGTCTATCCTATTAACCTTTTTAGCTTGTATGTAGTAGGTTTTTTAAATTTTAACTTTTTAAGGTTTGAATATTAGGTATATTAAAGAGAACTATATTGTATTTTAGGTATATTTCATGTCAACTTTCAATTTTGTAATATCTCTTGTAAAGTGGACAATGCATGACATAATTTTTAAGCAGGAAGTATTCATTAACTATGAAGTGTGATTATAACATACCAGCTAAATAGACAATTATGGTTGTAGAATTATAAAGTCGGACTTTGAGAACTACAATAACTGTAAGTTTCATTTAGGATGACCAAATCATGTCATAAATAAACTCACATCACAAATGATTTCCCAGGTTTCCAAACATGATTTATGGTAAAGAAAATTTACACTCTGATTTTTTTTACCTCTTTTGCTGTTCCACAATATTCTTACATTTTAAGTATCAAATTTTGAATAAATTTGAATAAATATGAAGCCAAGACAGATTTCTCTTGAAGTACAATCAGGAGATTGGAATAAGTTCTTTTATTGGGAAAGCCCAAAGTCCTTATTCCAATCTCCTGATTGTACTTCAAGAGAAATCAACAAATACAATATAGTTCTCTTTAATATACCTAATATTCAAACCTTTGGTAACATGACCAAAGAGCCTTATAATACTTTTATCATGATATGGTTTCTGCACCAAATTTCTTTTTCTTGGATCTCAAAATCAATAATTTGTCTGTCTCTTATTGCTAACTTGCCACACACTTCTCTATGAGTGATTTGTCTGATGCCCCTGAACATATGTTGGATATGTTTTCTGTAACATACTCTGGTTGGATATGTTTTCTGTAACATACTCAGGACTCTGCCTTTCCACCTTGGCTCAAAGAATCTCATTGAATCATGTGAGTTATTTATACTGTACTCTACTTAAACACTGGCATCAGAGTTGGCAGAGGTACATTTAGAACCATGTGCTGGTCAACCAGGAGTTGAACCAACTCAGCACTTGAGATTGAGGGTATCCTCTGGTACATGACAATAGGTGTTTAAAAGGAACTGAAAACCACGAGTGAAGTTGGAAACAATTTGAATTTATATTTGGATTTTGCCTATCAGAAGGAATCATCATAGCCATTAATAACCATGCTTGATGGGAGCCAGGATGATAACGTTTGAAGGTGGTTTATGAAAAGGTTTAGATAATCGAAAAATTAGCAAAAAGTATTTTGGAACCAAATACCTCAAAATCTTTTGGACATGGATCATAATGTATAACATGCATAATGTGTAATATGTTTTAACATATTTGTCTCTGATTTTTTTCCACTAGAAATTGTGAGTTATGAAGACAGCACAGAAACTGTATTGTTTAGGAGGACAAAGACCAAAAGGTTTAACAAAATTTGAGCACTGTGTCATAGATTCTAAAGATGCACAATATTGCTGTCATTGGGAGAAGGCCATAATTGGAAGCAAAATACAAACACTGTCCTGAGAGAATTATTGATTCTTTGCTTTCAGACTGCTCATTTGTTTAAGGCTGAATGTGCAAGCTACATCACAGATCACCAAATCACCTTGGAGTTGCTGCCTCTGCAGTGGCATGACAGCTAATAGAGACAGGCCTGCATTTTCTCCTGAAGTCTTCTATCTTCCTTTAGTGTCATTGAACAAGGGCTGCTGAAGTGTCAGAAAAACATATTTATTGCTCTTCCATATGTCACTGCCCTCCTGCCAGTGACATGTGTACTCATCAGTCAAATGGAAACTACCCACCATGTTTGATTTACTGCAGTTGAAGGAAATCTGTTTGTGGGTTCCTATAACATAAACCATTTTGCTAGAGATTAATGCTCTGATTTGCATGCAGTTCATGGGAGTTAGATCATTAGTTTTCATGATATATCAGGACTAAATGTAGGAAATGCAACTCTTTTTTTTCTCTGTACGGTCCTGCTTTTCTTTTTTCCCCTCCCTAACCTGTTCATTAACTTTCCCCTTATTGCTCAGTAAAGCATTATTTACTTTGTGCCATCTCAAGACATGGTGAGAGATTAAGTGATTAAGTTTTAGCAACATGGAAACCATGAATAAAGTCCCTCTTTAGAATACCTGGCAAATGACTTGAATAGCAACAAAGTTCTAGTCTTCACAATAGACTTTTAGCAAATATACAATGGTGAACTTACAGAAAAATCAAATTGAGTTTTCTCACTGACACCCATTTATATTCTGTGAGGGATGTGGAGTAGCAAGGTTTTCAGGACATTCCTAGTTGCTCAATTTTAAGAATGTTTTCTAACATACTATAATTCTATAGGATTAAAAAATATTGGTATTAACTGACATTTTTGTGATATGAATAAAAGCATTCCATATGTGCATAATTGAATTTGCTCCTACTAGCTACACCTGATTGCTACATGGTCTCCGTGGTGATGGCAAGCCTGATAAATAAGAACAGCTCCATTTATATAAGGTTCTGATAACAATTGATTGAGGCATTTCTTCCATATCCCAACATCTTCACAAAGGCTCCTGAAGCATCTGGAATTCCATTTTACTAGTGCTTCTGTAAAGAGTGTGTGTATGTAAAACAAAAAGGATTTAATTATAATGTACAAAAACTGAATCGTTTGCACTTTTCAGAAATTGGCCAATATATTATAAAGTATTCAAATTGTAGACTCCACAAAAAACTGTTAGAATTAATATAACTTAGTTAATAAAGAATACCAAAAAACTTTTAGAATAAAAAATTCAGTTAACAAATTCAGCTAAATTGCAAGATACAAATCAATATACAAACATAAGTTACATTTCTATACATTGACAATAGACCATCCAAAAAATTAAGGAGACAATACCATTTACAATAACATCACAAGGAATAAAATACTTAAGAATAAACTTAACTAACAAGGTTAAAATCATATACACTTAAAAACTCCAAAACACTGATGAAATTAATTAATTAATGCACAAATAAATGGAAAGACATTCTGTCTAGAAGGAGTAATACTGTTAAAATGTTCATACCACCCAAAACAATCTACAGATTCAATGCTATCAATATCAGAATCATAATGGCATGTTTTGGAGAAAGAGAAAAGAACATCTAAAATTCATACAGAACCACAAATGGCTCAGTATAGACAAAGTGATCTTGACAAAGAATAAAGCTGGAAGCATCACACTTCTTGATTTAAAAATATATTACAAGCTACAGTAATTGAAACAGTTTGATACTGGCCTGGTGTGGTGGCTCATGCCTGTAATCTTAGCACTCCTGGAGGCTGAGGTGGGAGGATTGCTTAAGCTCATGAGTTCAAGACTTGTCTGAGCAAGAGTGAGGACCCGTTCTTAGCTACTCAGAAGGCTGGGGGAGCAGGATCCCTGGAGCCCAGGAATCTGAGGTTGCAGTGAGCTATGATGATGCCACTGAACTCTACTCAGGGCACCGAGTCAGATTCCATCTCAGTAGGAACAATAACAACAAAAACCAAACTGGCGGCGCCTGTGGCTCAAAGGAATAGGGGGCCAACCCCATATGCTGGAGGTAGCGGCTTCAAACCCAGCTCCGGCCAAAAAAAATGCAAAACAAACAAACAAACAAAAAACCAAACCAAACCAAACTAGCAAAAAAGAAACGTATGATAATGGCATAAAGACAAAGATGTAGATCAATGAAACAGAAATCCATACATATATGGCCAATTGATCTTTGACAAAGGTACCAAGAATATACAGTGGAGAAATGACAGCCTTAGCAACCATATATACACATGCAAAAGAATGAAACTGGATTCAATTTACATATACACAAAATCCAACTCTAAATGTACTAAAGATTCAACATGAAAGACATGAAATTATAAAATTTTGAGAAGAAAATATAGGGGAAAAGCTTCTTGACATTGGTCTTGGCAATGATTTCCTGGATATGATACCAATGAAAATTAGACAAGTAGGACTACATCAAACTTAATTTTTTGCACAGCAAAGGATACAATCAGCAGAATGAAAAGGGAACTTACAGAATGGGCCAAAATATTTGCAAACCATACATCTAATAAAGGTATTATTTCCAGAATATATAAGGAAATACTACAAATCAATACTAAAAACAAATAACTCCATTAAAAATGAGCAAAGGACTTGAACAGACATTTCTGTCTACGTCACATACCAAGGACCAACAGATATATGAAAATGTGCTCAATATAATTAATTATCAGGGAAATTCAAATAATATTCAAATAACCACACGTCTGTTAGAATGGCTATTATCAAAAAAGAAAAAAAGGAAAAGAAAAAGAAGTGTTGGCAAAGAAATTGGAACCCTTGTACACTATTGGTGGGAATATAAAATAGTATATTAGCTGTGGAAAACAGTATGAAGATTCCTAAAAAATTTAATAATAGAACTACCATATGATCTGGCAATCTTATTTGTGGTTATATCTTTAAAAGAATTAAAGGAAGATTGAAATCATAATATCAAAGAGATATCTACATTCCCATATTCACTGCAGGATTATTCACATTAGCCAAGATATGGGAATAACCCAAGTGTCCATCAACAGATGAATGAATAAAGTGTGGTGTATATATAAAGGACTAATTAACCCTTGTAAAAGAAGGAAGTCCTACCATTTGCAACAACATGGATGAACCTGGAGGCTATTATGCTATGTGAAATAAGTGAACCACAAAGGGACAAATACTGCATGATGCCACTTACATGAGGTTTCTAAAATAGCAAACTCATAGAAGTAAAGAATATAATAGTGGCTGACAAGGGCTGGAAGTAGGGGAAATGTTGTTCGTTTTGCCTGAAGTTTTAGTTATGCTAGATAAATTCTAGAGATCTGGAATATAAAATACTACCTATCCTTAACAATATAGCATTATGCAGTTAATAATTTAAGAGAGTAGATCTCATTTAAAATGTTCCTACTATAAAAGTAAAACAAATGGACTCAAGGAAATGGATATGTCCCAAATAGATATGTCTATTACCTTGATTGTGGTGATGCTATCATGGGTGTTTGCATATGGCTAAGCTCATGAGATTGCATGTATTAAATATGCGCAGTTCTTCGTATATGAATTATACTTCAATAAAGCTGTTAGGAAAGGAAAAATATTTGAATAAATAGTTTATGAAAAATTTCACAGAAATGTTAGGAAAGTGATTAATGAAGATCTTGAACTTGCATCAGTAATAGATATTCTAAATACTGAGACATAAGAGGAGATACCAGTAATCTGAATGTCAAGAGTGGCATAAGACAATTTCACTGCTTGATTTGAAACAGACATTAAACTTAAGGGTGGGACTGGAACTAAGTCCCAACATACTATGCTTGATGAGCTACATGTTGTCTGTGGCTTTAGAATTTTCTGAGTCATCCGCATGACATCCTATCTTGCCTCATGCCATCAGAAATTGGCTCTCAAGAAGTATATCTGTGTTCACATTTGTGTAACAAGCACTGTAAGAGTAAGTGCTCATTTTCTTGGTAGGACACACGGGGTTTGGATTCTAGTTCTCACCTTTATTATGTCTGTAATTTTGAATAAAACACTCATTCTTTCTGAGCCTCTGTTTCTTCTAGAATGTGGTTAATAAAATGAGTGAAAAACTTGGAAAAGTGTTTGGCAGATTGAAATTACTAAAGCAACATTAGCTATTATTGTTATGAACAACATTTATCTCTCTAGCCCACTAGAAAGTATCTGAGATCACACCATAACTGATTTAAAAATTATCTTTGAACTGAATAGTGCGAGTGGGAAGTCAGAGAATTGCAGACACGGTGCAGGGAGCATTTAATGAATCCCCTTGGTGAATTAAAGTATAATCGCTACTTTTTCAAATTTGCTGTGGGAAATCCTCTTTCCATAGGTAAAAAAGGAAGATTAGGGAGCATCTACCTTGAAGACTGAGGCATAGAACAGAATCCTGGGCATGTGGAACTGTACTGCATGTGGTAGAAATGCAGTTACAGGTATTGATCAAAAATAAAATGAAGTTTTCATTTCTGACCTCTCCCTCGGACTTAGGCTTGCATGATTTAAAATATTGGAAATATTTTCCAGTTCATCTTCCATGGCTCTGTATAGAACTGCTTTTAAACAAATTCAGGGAAATGAATATATTTGATTTAGATATCTTTCCCAGGGTCTTACCAAGATTCTGTGGTGAACTGAATTTTACACAATTCCCTCAAGTCTTCTCACCGTTATTCTTTCTGTCTAATATAAGACACCAACTTTTGACTTCAGAATCTTTGATTTCTTATTTCTCCAATTTCAAAACATTTTGGCACCTAGCCAGATCTTAAGACTTCCTACTTTAATAATTTCCAGAATCCCTATTTTTTAACCCATCACTGCTAATAGATTCACTCTTCATCATACCTGGCCTCCGGCTGCTTATGTCCTTTGTTTCAACCTCACAAAAGTGAGACTTTACCACTTCAATCAGTACTAAAGATTTCAGTAGAAACATCGGATTGTATTTCTGGCTGTGTATAAATCTGTTCTTTTCCAATGCCTTCATCCATTAATCCATTTATCCATCAAAGAAAAAAGCATCTTCTTATAATCATTGTATTTCTCATGTAGTCAATATCATCCAAACCCATACACACCCCCACACCATCTGAAATCTTAAATAACATGAACCTGAGATGAATGACTCTTCTTGTTTGATCTGTAGAATCTGTCATGAAGTCCACTTTAAATTGATATTTAGTGATAATATTTTTTTAAAAATCTAGGAATGAAAAATATTATTTTTCTCATAAAAGATGATGCATTATTTTCCTGAACTGAAAGAATTGACTTCTCAGGTGGACACCAATGACATTTGAACCAGATTTTTAAAGGATTCTAGGATTAAATTTTATAAGTTGATTGATTTCTCTATGGATAGAACAAGTAAGAATGTGCTATCCAGTTTCTCAGCTTTCAGTTTTATGGTCCTACTAGGTAATTACTAATGGACTAGAAAAAGGCAAGCTAAATAAAATAGACTCTTTAACTATTACTACCACTTTTCTGTAAATATACCAAATAGATTCAAAGGCACTCCAGAACTAGGTAAATAAGCCAAAGGGCTAAATGGAACAGGATGATGTAAGTGATGTCAACCTTTTTCAAGTGCAAAATAAAACAAAGATTAAAAAGGAATCAAAGCTTAGAAGGAAGGAATAGCCAGGAGGAGATGAATTTTCCAATTATGTTATTGAAGGTTAATTGATATAGTCCATGTGGGAAACTTTATATTTGTCCTTTTATTCTTAGGAACAACATATTGTGTACATGTATGATGATCATAAACAGTCTTTAAGTTTTCAACAGGGTTATAATCCCCCTTTCTTATAGGAAAATCTTTTATATTCTTCATCAAGCTATATCTCAGATATGGAAAAATATCCCTTTACATAAAATGAACAAAGGATAATTAAAATATATAAATTAATATAAATATTAATAAATTATATATTAATTCTTAATATATAAATTAAGCATGGTGGGAACCCTAATGAGGGAAAGTAGAAAGGGGGAGACCAATATGTTTCATCTGAAAATCCAGTCTTTATTCTGACAGTGATTCTAAAATTAGGGGACTCCACGAAAACTCTTGAGCAAAGAGTTAGGAAAACATTGACAACTCTATAGGAGAGTTGGCTGTGGTCTCTGTGGGGATAAGAGTCATAGCATTTTTGTGTGATACTTAGTGGTACCATGGATTCTCTTTCAGTACATCCCAGTGAAGCTTATTCCAAAGTCTAAAAGCAATCCAGGTTCTCCCTTTGGGAGTTTCATAAAACAGCTATCAGGCTCACAGAGAGAAAAAAAGGGCATGGAAGTTGGTTCCTGAACAGCAGGTGATTATGGCAGCCATAGCAGAATTATTAGCAGCCAATTTAAGCAGCTTTAGTGGTCACACTGGAAAAGCTCTAACAGTTTCTGAGGTGAAAACAAAGCTCCACATGTAACTCATATTTAAAACACACACACACACACACAGAGTCATATATATATATGTATGTATGTATGTATATCTTCAATCATCTTCCTTTTATTCTCTTAAGAATGAATACAAGGGAATTTCATTTGCAACTAAGTAGGAGTACAAGGGATGAGATTTATTCTCCTGTCCAAAACAACAGCAATAAAAAAGGAAAGACAAATAAATAAAACCCTATACATCAGACAATGAGGGTAGAGATCTCTGAAAGATAAGAAACAAATAATGAGAACCATGTGATAGACCCAGCTCACAGACTTTAAAGGAATACAAAAATATCTAGCACCCAACAAGGTAGAATTCACAATGTCTGGAAATACAATCAAATGGTTTTTACTAGGCATGCAAACAAGTAGGAAAATAAGAGCCAAAATGAGGAGATAAATGAATCAAAACTGACCCAGAATGGACACAGATTTTTTACCCCAATGGTGCCTGCAGATGTGTGATTGGTAGATGTTCTTCTAGATCAATGACCCTTTAATACAGTTCTTGTGGGTCGCGACCCACAGGTTGATGACCACTGTTCTAGATGCTCTTCTGTGCCTTTACCAATATATAAATGTGCCCACAGTATAATGGGTCTTTGTTAGACCTGAGTGTTCATCATCAGAGTCCTTTCTTTGCAAATGTTTAAGGTATTTTCCTAAAAATTTCCTAAAAGTTGTTGGAATGTTAAAATATTTGCTAATAGATAAAGAGATAGACAATTGACCTTTCCCCCATCCCCAAAACCTTTGCTTGACATTAATATCTCTCCTATTGGTCTCTCCTTGGTTGTTACAAGTTGCAAAGATAAACTATAATCACAATGCAAGATAATTGCAAAAGCTCTTCAGAAATTAATTACTTCCATAACAAAATATGGGGTATCCTGAAACTAAAAATAACACCCTCAAATAATTCTTGCAACACGATCCTTTTTAAAAGATAGTCACCTAAAGTCAAAAGCTACATGGAAAATTTCTTATGACATTATACACTTCTGCTAAAATTATTTAGGCAAAAAAAGGGATTGATTCATTTTTGTTTTTGTTCTAACAAATAGGGCAATGTTGCAACTAAATTCTATGTATTATTTATAAAAAGCATATTTCAATAGTTTTAGTTAATATGAACTCAAAATCAAAGGCTTATTTTTCTTGTCTTCTGCTATTTATGATTTAATTTTGACTTATTTTAAGTGGTGATAGAGAAAAGGTTGGGATTTAAGATTACTAATGTTTTGTTAGCATGTTGTGAATTCAGCCCCCCGAGCCCAGAGAAGACATGAAGGTTTCTGTCTTTTAGTCTACCACAGATTAGACAGCATCTGATATTTGACGGGAGCATTCAAAGGGCTTGACTTGTGTCCCCTACTGAATAGGGACAGAGCAGGCTGTGATCTGACACACATCTGAGGAGTTGAAATCTGAGAGCCTTTGGAGGGGGCTGCTTGCTCTAAGGATGTACCCAAAAGAGCTTCCTACATGGAATTTGGCTGATACTTCCAAAAGATGCAATTGGACCAGATGTTAGCTAAGAAGACAGATCTGGCCTGGGCCTCTGCTATGTATTTTTTTTTTTTACTTTTAATAATTAGGGCTATATAATAGGTATACTTATTTATGGGATACATGCAATATTTTGATAGATGCACATAATGATAAAATCAGGGTAATTGGGGTATCCACCACCCTAAGTGTTTACAATTTCTTTGTATTAGGAACATTCCAATTCTTCTCTGATAGTTATTTTCAAATGTACAACAAATTGTTTTTAAATATAGCTTCTTTTAAATCTTGCACAAAGGGAACAACTTAGAAGGACCAAGGAATGATAATAGGTGTGTAGGACGTGTTTCCCTCAAGGGGAGTCCCTTATGTCATGAGAAGTGCAAATACATATTCCTACTAGGGGCTTTGGAAGAATCCATAAAATATACCTACTTGATAAAGAATCACCATAATAAATATTTTCTAGGGCCAGAGAGTATGGTGACAACTTAGGACAGCAAAGACAATTAAGTCATTTTCCGTTTTTTTTACCTTCACTTATTCTTCCTCAGGTCACACTGGCAAAGCCCAACTAGTGCAAAGATTTAACTTTCATTATAGTTTCAGAGTTTTGATTATTTTAAGGCTTAGTATTCCAGGTACAGAACTAAGGCATTTGCACGTGTATTACCTACTAGCACATAACATTGAAAGGAACCTTTGGATTGATTTCCTGCATCTCTACTTGTATCCCTTTTTTTCTTATCTTGTCCTACTAATTTCTGATTGGAAGAGAAAAGAAAAGGAAAAGGCAGTGGCCTGTGGGTAAGCAAGTGATTTGCTCAATTTCATGAAATCCCTCTAATATTGTCATTGCACTAATATCATCTACTGCCCAACATGAAACTGCTAAGCAGGGAAATTTACCTGGAGTGGCCTTGATACTTAAATTTGCACTTTACCCCCACTTTTATAAGGTTTGATTTATCCCTTCATCTTTTGCAGAGTTCCTATGCTAGCCTGGCATGAAAGTAAGTTATTCCCAGTTAGTGGCTGGCTTCCTGCCCATCATACCACTGGTATGTGATAACCTCCCACCAGTCTTCGGTCAGGCTCACTGGGATTTGATTCCTGTGGGTTGAGTAGAAAATGCAGGTATTTGTAGCAGGTTAGCAGGTATCCTTACTGAGCTGTAACTATTGATGATCTGGTGATCTGTTCTTTACCTTCTTCTTCCACTCCTCCAATTTGTATCATTCTTTTTCAAAATACTAATGGGGTACAAAAGTTTTTGTTACACGGATATACTCTATAAGGCTGACGTAGGGCTTTGAGTGTGCATGTCACCCAGACAGTGAGGAGTATACCCTATAGCAGTGGTTCTCAACCTGTGGGTTGCGACCCCTTTGTAACAATGAAAATACATTGCGGCATTAGGAAGTTTGAGAACCACTACCCTATAGGTAAGTTGTTATCCCTCACCCTCTTCCATCCTATACCCTTCTTATTTTGCAATCTCATTTACATCTTTATGTGCTCATGTGCACCCATCATTTAGGTCTCACTTATTAATGAGAAATGTGGTGTTTGTTTTTCCATTCCTAAGATACTTCTCTTAGGATAATGGTCTGTAGCTCCCTCCACATTGTTGCAAAAGACACTCTTTCCTTCCTTTCTATGGCCGAGTAGTACTCCTTGGTATATGTACACCACATTTGCAAAAATCCACTTATGTAGTAATGGGTACTTGGGTTGATTCCATATCTTTGCAGCTGTTAATTGTTCTGTGATAAACATTCAATTGCAGGTGTCTTGTTGATAAAATGACATCTTTTCTTTTGGGTAGATACCAGTATTGGGATTACTGTACAGAGTAGTAGGTCTACTTTTAGCTCTTTGGGGAATCTTCATACTGTTTTCCATAGAGATTGTACTAATTTGTAATCCTAACAGCAGTATGTAAGCATACCTTTTTCTCTGCATACATGCTGGCATATATTCTGTTCGACTTTTTATTTATTTTTTTGAGACAGAGTCTCACTTTGTTGCCCTTGGTAGAGTGCTGTGGTGTCATTAGCTCACAGCAACCTCAAACTCTTGGACTCAAGTGATTCTCTTGTCTCAGCCTCACCAGTAGCAGGGACTACAGGTGCCTGCAACAATACCTGGCTATTTTTAAGAAACAAGGTCTTGCTTTGGCTCAGGCTGATCTCGAAATTGTGAGCTCAAGCAATCCACCCACCTTGGCCTCCCAAAGTGCTAGAATACAGGTGTGAGCCACAGCGACTGGTCTATTTTTGACTTTGTATTAAAGGCCAGTCTAACAGGGGTAATGTGGTATCTCATTGTGTTTTTAATTACATTTCTCTGATGTTAATATTTCTCAATATTAGTAACATTGAACATTTTTTCATATGTCTGAAGTTCATTGGTCAGTCATTTTTCCTGTCTTCGTTTGAAAAGCTTCTGTTCATGTCTTCTGCCCACTTTTGATGACAGTTTTTTTTTTCAAGTTGTTTTGCTTGGGTTCTTTCTAGATGCTGGAAATAAGTCCTTTGTCAAATGTATAGCTTGCCAATATTTTCGCCCATTCTGTAGGCTGCTTGTTTGTACTCTGTTAATTATTTTCTTTGTTGTGAAGAAGCTGTCTAATTAAGTCCCATTTGTTTTGTTGCTGCTGTATTTGCCTGTGGGATCTCAGTCATACATTTTTACTTAGGCCTAGGTCTAGAACAATTTTCTCCTATGTTTTCATCTAGAATTTTTATGGTTTCATGCTTTACATTAAAGACTTTAATCTATCTTGAATTAATTTTTTGTATATGGTGAGAGATAGGGATATTGTTTCATTATTCTGTGTGAGGCTATCCAATTTTCCCAGCATCATTTATTGACTAGGACTTCCTTTCCCCAGTGTCTATTGTTGCCTGCTTTGTCAAAGATCAGTTGGTGGTATATAGATGGTTTCATTTCTGGTCTCTCTATTCTGTTTCCTTGGTCTATATGTCTAACTTTATACCAGTAGCATGTTGTTTTGCTTACTATATAAAGCCAAGTAATGTGATGCCTATAGATTTAGGAGGGGGAGTTTTTTCCTTTTATTTTTTTGCTTAAGATTACTTTGGCTATTCAGGCTTTGGGGGGAGTTTCCACATGAGGCAGATTTATTATTATTTTTTTTTTGCTAGACTTCTGAAGTTAGACATTGGTATTTTGATGAGAATTGCTTTAAATCTGTAATTGCATCAATAAATAAAAAATTTGTTTTTTGTGATTTTTTTCAAAAATTTGTTTTTTTGAAAAGGTCAATAAAATAGATAAACCTTTGGTTAACCTAACCAGGAAAAAAAGAGTAAAATCTCTAATTTCATTAATCAGAAATGATAAATACGAAATAACAACA
Source organism: Arctocebus calabarensis (assembly GCA_963573935.1). NCBI lineage: Eukaryota > Metazoa > Chordata > Mammalia > Primates > Lorisidae > Arctocebus > Arctocebus calabarensis. The sequence goes on from CAUYON010107739.1 coordinate 13,193, forward strand.
AGACCCCTCAGAAATTCAAAAAATCCTTAACGAATATTACAAGAACCTTTACTCTCAGAAACACAAAAATCTGAAGGAAATTGACCAATACTTGGAAGCACACCACCTTGCAAGACTTAGCCAGAATGAAGTGGAAATATTGAACAGGCCTATATCAACTTCTGAAATAGCATCAACTATACAAAATCTCCCCAAAAAGAAAAGCCCGGGACCAGATGGCTTCACATCAGAATTTTACCAAACCTTTAAAGAAGAACTAGTACCTATATTACTAAACCTCTTCCAAAATATGGAAAAAAGAAGGAATACTACCTAACACATTCTATGAAGCAAACATCACCTTGATCCCTAAACCAGGGAAAGACCCAACAAGAAAAGAAAATTATAGACCAATATCACTAATGAATATTGATGCAAAAATATTCAATAAGATCC